>JASDQU010439209.1:28271-54754 GCA_032191745.1 Picea mariana
AAGCCTGAGTTGACCCCTCTGCATTTTGTCTCTTTCCCTCATACCCATCCATCCTGAACGTCCAATCAAGTCCTTGTTCAAAATCAATGAAGCCTTCAGTCTAATCATCAAGATTCTCTAGTCCATGACTGATGAGCCATCAAATACCTATGGGTAGTGAATTCGTACACTCATATTACACTCCTACCCGAGTTTTGAAGATTTTTAAGTTGTTGCTCGAGCTCTAAAGAGCTCATCTCTAGCCATCAGTCCTTATCAGCGTCTAAGAAGATGGGTACTCTACATGTATATCTTTTTGATTTCGAGATGTAGCTCCACTGTGTACTATTCGCGACTACACTTTATATAGTTATATGAAATGGATCTACAGTGTATTTGATTGGTAGCCATGCATTTATTTTATCCTGAGCATGGGTATTCCCGCCTCAGTGAGACAATTGTTATTTTTACAGACGACGCCTCTCGATTTCTGCTCCCTGGGCTCACTTGTTCGGCACATCAGTAAATATTGTTAATATATTTCAGCCATCAGATGCTCTTTTGACCTCACACATTAGGGGGCATCTATTATAACCCTAATTTGCACAATACATTCTTACCTGGCATTAGGCCATCTCATAGCCCTTTTTAAAAGTCCACGCTAGTTGACCCACTATAGCTCGCATGGATCTACAGTGTCCATGCTAGCTAGCCCACTACAGCCCACGTGGACCTACAGAAGCATGAAAAAAGGAAATTTGTTGACAGAACACACAAATTTGGGTGAGTTAACTAAAACTATCGGCCATGCATGACCGAGGGTTCGACCAAATACCTAGCTTCTTCTAGCCTATAAAAGAAGGGTTAGGGATCCCATTTGAAGGAGGAGAATAATAGAAAATAAACTCTACCCAATTGCACATTCCCATTGTCCCAACCCTTTAGCCATCCTTGTGCAAGAAGAGATACAGAGAAAAGAAGTTGGAGGACAGTTGAAGAGGAGCCTAGGATCAGGTTCGCGGAGCAGTGGCCGGTCTTAACATTGTAAGTTGATTCATTAAATTAATAAAGAAATGTTTTTCCCGTCCCACTATATGAGTTCTTCATAGTTTATTGAATATAAGTTTGAATCTATAACCCATTAATCTGTAGGTAAAATGCATGTATAGTTTGTTGCTTTTTTTGTATGCAAGTCAACCTTGGGAGGAGAGCTGCTAACAAGCGACCAAGCGTGAAGAAGGATCGACATCGAATGCCCGAAACAAGGTATGTTCGTCTAACCATGTATTTTCTTAAAAGAAGTGGGGATTAGGTTTGGGACGATGGTAGAAAGTAGGATTCTTTCGGTCTCATCTGCATGCATAATATAACCCTAAAAGCTAGTCTGTAGGGGGATTTCCCACCACAACATTGATTCTCTCCTACATGTCAGGTGTCTCAAAGGTTCAAGCGATTGACCAAATTCTTGTAATTCGAGAGGCTATTCTTCATACCCTCAAAAAGAATTCGGTTATCGATCAAAATCACATGAAGAAATAAGTTGATCAAGGTCACTAAAAACGTCAATTTGTTGAAGATGACCAGGTATTTCTTCATCTACAACCTTATAAACAAACATCACTCAAGGATGAACATTGTCAGAAACTAGCGCCCAAATTTTATGGTCCTTATATAGTTCTCAAGCACGTGGGAAAGGTGGCCTATCAGTTAGCTTTGCTTATTTATTCCAAGCTCCATCTTTGTTTTCATGTCTCCTGCTTAAAGAAGGTAATTGAAACCAAGTGCCAAACTCAATCCAGCCTCCCCTATTTTGATGAAGAAGGATCCATCTAGTTGTATTCACAAGAAGTTGTGGACCAACGTGAGCATCGTCTTCGTCAGCGCACCATTAAGGAAGTGTTAGTTAAATGGAAAGATACAACTCCAGCCGAGGCCACCTGGGAGCCAACTAGCATTCTGCAACAATTTCTACATCTCAAGCCTTGAGGACAAGGATGACTTTAAGGGGGAGGGCATGTTAGGGACCTAACCTACCTAACCCATCAAGTGGGTAATATAATATATTTCCATGTAATAAAGGTCAATATTAATAAGGCCTAGCAATAAGGAAGAATAAGTCAATTTTAAGAAGAACTAATATAAGCTTCGTCTTCTAGAAGGATCTTCCTCTAGATTGTTCTTATGGATATATAGATTTAGTATAAATAAGAGTAGAGGGTATGAAATTTTTTTTCTTTGAAAATTATTTTAATAGAGCTCTTCCTTGCTAGAGGTTTCCCCCTCGAAGAGGAAAGTGAACATTGTTTCCTATCAATAGAGGTATAATTATGTTGTTGTCATTCCATATAATTTGTTGTTCTGCTGTTATCTCTCCAATATTTTCAATATTCTATTGCTATCTCAGTGTTATTTCTCTATTCTTCCAATATAATAGATCGGGTACCTTACATCGATAGTATTGATAGTTTGTTGCAACTATCGAGGCTTCTTCGTTGTTTCGACAAACTATCGTTACCATCGATGATACCTTATCCTTGAATAGTTCGTAATAAAAACTACCTCAGTCATCACTCTTGCGACAACCACTGTAGTTTGTCTCACTTGTGATGACCTCCTTGGGTTGTCTCTCTTGCAATGATATCCTAGGTTTCTTGCACTTGCCATGACACATGAAGCGACATTTGGGGGGGCCACGATTTGTCGCAATATCCACAATATAATATTGCAAGAGCGTTGAAATGGCCATCACAAAATGACCCAAATTTACTAGTGATGCAGAGAGAAAAGCAACATGAGCATGCACTTAGCTAAGGGAAGTATGCATTGTAATGGGGTATTTTTGGGATGAACATATTAGGGTTTTCAGCCCTAGATTTATGTATAAATATGTAATGGGTTGGGATAATAGGGGTTCCTCACTATTCCTCAATATGGTTTGTTCCCTGTGTACTTGGTTCGACTGTGGTTCTTCTACATGATCGGGTTCCATAGTTATTTAATGTAAGATTATGTTGATGAGAAGAGTGAGTAAAGGAATGTCAAAGAGATGATACCAAATCTTGTGATGTTTGTCTTTTATATGTTTTCTTAAGAATTTTGTTTGAATGCATCGTAGAGAGAGTTTTCTTATGGTTAAACATGGAGAAATTTTCATAAATGTTACATAAATGAAACATATATGAATATGGAATAACATGATATTATGAATCTGGATCACTAAGTAGTTAATAAGGAGCAAGGACGGAATCTTGTGCACATAAACTATAAAGAAGAGTGAACATGATAGTCGCCTCCCATTCCCTCAATACTGCAGAATCCTGGTTCTCGCAGTCCCAATAGATACCTTAGGCGACACTTCATCTGTGCAAGCAAGTGATGCAAAGGGCATGTGTTTGGTGGGTTTTGTTGGTAAAATATAACTCGAACCTAGGGTCTTACATCCCGCGCACACCGCCAACAGCGACAAAGCAAGTCCATGCTGCAGAGCATTGAGCTTCTTACCAGGACATTGTAGTCTTTCCTTGTTCAACTATAACTGAACTACGTCTCCCAATTTGAATGAATTCTCGGTTATGTGTTGATCATTTCTGGAATTTTTTTTTTGTGACTTCTTCAACATCTCCTGTACTTGCAAATATATTTTCCTAATCTTCTCAACAAATATTTTTTCTCTCAATGCATCTCCTGTGAGGTCCTCCCTTATTCCTCCTTGTTTTCCCTATACAACATCAAAGGGTGAAGGTGGGAAATATCCAAAACAAGTTTCAAAAGGTGACTTACTCGCAGAAGCATGGATTATTCTATTATTATAAGATTTTTGTATTTAGATCATACTTTAATCCCATGTATTTGAATGCTTTTGATTGTAACCCCTCAAAAACTGCACCAAAGTCTTGTTCACTACTTTTTTCTTCCCATCTGTCTATGTATGGAATTTCATAGGTATCTTCAACTTAGTGTCCATCTTTATTGAGATATTGTAACTACAAAGAGTATCTCAATATTCTATTTATTATTTAGTTGTTATTCATTAGATCAATTGGTTTTTGTGGATTGACCAAGTCAGGCATTGTAATTGACCAAAACCCATTTTGTGGATTGCTCAAACCCTAAATATATTGTGCAAATTAATAAGTCGACCCCCAGGATAATTAAAGTGGTTTTAACCACTAATAAGACAAGTCGGCCCTACCCAGTGAAGAGACACCTTTCCAATGCTTGCCAGTTTGTATAAATAAAGGAAGCTAGAGCCTCATTATCTCACTCACTCATTCGTTCATCCAGTGTGCAAGTTTGGTAGTTGTAGTTGGGAGAAGAAGGAAGAGAGAGGCACATTGCTCAGTGTTGGATATTATCTAGTGTTTTGGTTTATTGTCTTGGCATTGTATTGGCTATCTGTATTAAGGAAATTTTTGTTGGGTTTTCTCCCCCATGACAGTTTCCCAGGATAAATGTTATGTATCTTGTGATTGTGTTTCTCTCAATGATCCTATCTATGCTATGGTTATCTATTAAATTGAAAAGAAACCTAATAATATCTTAAAACTTAACATGTTATCAGAGCTAATCTGAAAAGAGCATCTTTCACTAGACACGCAAAAACGTCATTATTGTCGTACAAGAAAATTAGGGTTTTCTATTGAAGAGGAATTTCATCCTAAAACTCATCAAGGAAGTTCTCCCTAGCTATAAAACTCTTTGGTAGCATCAACACACTTTTTCAGTGGATAGAACTCCTGGAAAGTGAAGCCCTAGTTTTCACTGGTACCAGAAAACTAGGAAACCAGAACGAGTACTAGAAGTATCAGTCCAGAATTCTGCTGGTCAAGTTTGGAGGGGAAAATTTTGGATTTTATGAAATCTAATTGCATCAGGCTACTTGCCTCAGCCAAGCACACCTCCTACTAAGTTCAAAATTAAATTATGAGCATTTTCATTTTTTGGTCATTTTCCTAGCTCCAGGTAAAGATGTTTGCATGCACTAAGTTTGTTGACAAGCTAGAAGATGTGGAAAATTTTTGTTCATGAAAGTATAGGATTTCACTCACTCTTGAAGATAATGACCTACAAATATCCATTAAATAATATGTACAGGAACCTACCGATGTTGCAACTAAAGAAAAACACCAAAAGGACACAGTTAGGGGAAAAAGAATCATTGCATATTCTATTAAAGATCACTTTATTCCTCAAGTGGCTTCAAAGAATACTCCAAAATAATTTTTTGATTCCCTAACTAGGATGTTTGAAGGAAAGAACATCAACCGAAAGATGAATCTAAGAACTCAACTCAAAAATACAAGGATGCAGAAAGGATAAACAATTCAAGAGTATTTCTCTAGAATATCACAATTCATGGAACGACTAGAAGCAATTGGTGATACTCTAGATGAAGACAAACTCATAATGACATATCTTAATGGTCTCACAAGACCTTCAGATGCATTCATCCAAACTATTTGTGCCAGAAAGGAGACACTACACTTTGACAGTCTTTGGGAAGAATGCGTTCAAGAAGAAGCAAGAGTATATAACAGAGAAGCAATAATATCAAGAGATGAAGATAAATCCCTAGATGATCATACTAAAGGATAAAGGAAGAGTTATTACTTCTAGAAAGAAACTCATCCACATGAGGAGTATCACCCCAAAAACAAATTCATACATAAAGAATCTCACCCTCCAAGGAGATTCCAGAAGTTTCACAAAGGTCAAAAAGAAGAAAAAAAATTCTCATCCTAACAATGTTATCATTGTGACAAGATGGAACATATTTCCAATAATTTTCCATCTAGAAGAGAAGAATACAAGAAGAGAAACAAGAGGCACCATTCCCACAAAGTTGAAGATGAAGAGCCACCCACAAAGATGATAAAAGAACAGATTGAACACTATGTATTAATCTCTTCCCTCTCAGAATCAGTGTCACCTGGTGAGGACACTTGGCTCATAGACAGTGGTGCTTCCAAGAACATTATAGGTCAAAGAGACATTCTCTCTTGCCTTACAGAAAATAAATTTCCCCAGAAATTTACACTTGGAGACGATTATGAGTACCTTATCAAAGGAGTAGGAGAATCAAATTACAAACTTGATTAAGGAACCCCAATGAAGATGAAGGATGTGCTATATGTGTCAGGCTTGACAAATAACTTACTTTCTATTTCATCTTTAGATAAGAAAGGATTCATAGTTTCTTTCATAGATGGAGAAGTTCTTATGTGGCCCAAAGGAAAAACCATGGAAGAAGCAATTGTTATTGGAAAAGAAGAAGGTGGCTTGTATAAGCTAAAGGGTCATTCAGAAGAAGCCTTGACTCATTCCATTGAGAATCCCTATAAACTTTGGCATTGAAGACTAGATCACATTAACTACAAAGCATTACCATATGTAAGCAAGACAGTCACAGGTCTACTAGAATTCAAGGTTGACCATGAAGGTGTGTGCAATGGATGTGCACAAGGAAAGAACATCAAGAAAAATTTACCGAAGAGAGACATAAAATAAGAAGGAGTCTCAGATCTCATTCACTTAGATGCATGTGGCCCAATTCCATCAACCTCCATCAGTGGGTATGTATACTATGTGTCTTTTATTGATGACTATTCTCGCAAAACTTGGGTTTACTTTTTGAAATCAAAAGATGAAGTGTTCGGTAAATTCAAGGAATTCAAAGCCTTGATAGAGAATCTCTCTGAAAGAAAGATCAAGATACTCATGTCAGATAATGAAGGAGAATACACCTTAAAATATTTTCTAAAATTTTGTAAATATTTCGGGATCAAGAGGGAGCTCACCACTCCCTACAATCCTCAACAAAATGTTGTAGAAAAAATAAAGAACATAATTATAATGGAAGTAGTAAAGACAATGATCCATGATCAAGATATTTAAATGCACTTATGGGCAAAAGAAGAAAGAACAATAGTGTATGTACAGAACATATTATCCCATAGTTCACTTGGGTTCAATACCCCAAAAGAGATGTTCTCTAGAAAGAAGCCAAAAGTAATCCATCTCAGAATATTTGGTTGTCTCGTATTTGTACACATTCCAAAAGAGAAGAGAACCAAGTTGGACCCTTTGGGAAAAAGGGAATATTTGTTGGATATTGTGAGGTCTCCAAGGCCTTTAGAATATACATACCAAGTTACCATCATATTGATATCAGTAGAGATGTAACCTTTGATGAAGATGCAACACTCAATAAATCAAGAAGATGTCAGCTTGAAGAAGTATATGAAGAAGAACTTGTGGCTCTCAGAGTTGCAGAACCAGTGAGGGAAGTCATAAATTCCCCTGATGAGGAGATTGTAGAAGATCATGACATAATAGAATCTCAAGAACCTCCCTAGATGACGATCTCCCACAAGAGAAAGACAGTATGGGAAAGGGAACTTATTCAATATGGATAAAAGTATGGTTCCCCCGAAGGAACCATGAGACACGTTAAGAAACGCACTCCATTCTCCAATTATATGGTTTTGATGTGTGATCTCTTAGAGAAGGAGCCTACTTGCTTTGAAGAATCCATTCAGAAGAAAGAATGGGAAGATGCCATGACAGAAGAATACCAATTGATTATAAATAATGATGTATGGGAAATAGTTCCCAGACCAAAGATAAAGGATGTGGTATCTTCAAAATGGATATACAAGATAAAACATGCTATTGATGGAAGTATTGAGAAATATAAAGCAAGGTTTGTTGCTCATGGATTTTATCAAAAGGAAGGCATTGACTATGAAGATATGTTTTCTCCTATATTCAGATACACTTCAATCAGAACCATCATAGCCCTTGCAGCTAAGATGAAGTGGAAGTTACACCATATGGACATGAAAACAACTTTATTAAATTGTGTCATTGAAGAAGAAGTGTATATAGAACAACCTCAAGGATTTGAAGTAGAAGAAATAAAGACTAATGTATTCATATTGAAGAAGGATCTGTACGGATTGAAACAAGATCCTAGAGCTTGGTATCAAAGAATTGACAATTTTATGACGAGCTTGGGCTTGACCAAGAGTAAAGAAGATTCTAACCTTTACTTCAAGGTTATGAATGATGAGCATGTTATATTGTTGTTGTATGTGGATGACTTATTTATAACTGAAGAAGAAAATCTCATCATTGATTGTAAGAATAAGCTCACTATAGAATTTGAGATGAAAGACCTTGGCCTAATGCACTATTTCTTAGGTCTTGAGGTTTGGCAGATCCCAAAGAAGATCTTCCTTAACCAAGGGAAGTATTCATTTGAAATACTGAAGAGGTTTGATATGTTGGAGTGAAAATCCATGAATACACCCATGGAAACAAAGTTGAATCTCCTAGTTGACACTTCGTTAGAATTGATTGATGCTATGTTGTACAGACAGATCATTGGATCATTGATGTATCTGACGAACACCAGGCCAGATATATGTTTTTTTGTGAACACCCTGAGTCAATTTCTAGTAGATCCCAGATGTGTTTATCATATCTTAGCATATGGAAGTGCATCATATCTTTCTTAATTGGAGCATTTCCTTTCTCATAAAACAACATAATAATTTTATATTTTTTTCATTTGTTTCTCTGCGTCTTTCCAATAATATTTGAGTTTATTTGAGCTACAAATATTCAATCCTACTATTACTTTAAAGTTTCGATGTTTGTATATTTTATCCAAAAATTTCTTTGAAAAGATAGCCACAAATCTAGTTTGGACCAGTTGCTTTGATGTTTGGTCCTGTTTTCGGTGGATCTAGTTACCAATATTGACATGGAAAAATTCCTTGAGGTCCTTGGACAAGTTAATCCTTGTGAAAACTATTCATTGGGGTTGGGGGTGGAAAAATTGCTCAGGCGCATTAAGGTTGGGGGTGGAAAAATTGATCAGGCTCATGGAAGATAAATTCCCCTAGAAATCCACTCCAGGGATGACCATAATTGTGTTGGGATGATTGGGAAATCCACCCAGTCTATCAAGCTAGTTGGGCAATTGTTTTCACTGAAACGTCATGGCTCTACTAGGGAAAATATCACCCTCGGGTGTTTTTACAGATACAAGGGCCTCAAAGCATATTTTCATGGAAATGTGTCTAGGTATTGCATTGAGATAGGGAGAAACCCTTAGTTACACTATGGGTATGGGTGTAGTGCTATCCTTGTGGCTCCCACACTTCTTGAATCAAATTTTGGATGATTGTTTTAGGGGGCAACCTCTTGACATGGTAACCTAGGATGGAGCCCGCCTTCAACAAATTAGATTACCAATCATACTATAAATCTGAAAATTCAATATCACATGGGTCATTACTTTGTGATACACCTTTGAAACAATTTTTTGTGGAGACTTCCATGTTCTCCAAATGGTAGCATTATAAAAAACGACAATGGTATTTTCAGAAGAGGCCATATCACCTCCCATTATTATGGAAAGGCCATGGGTGGACAAGCCATTTAGGATGCAGTTAATGTGATAACACCACACAGTTACTCTTCTACAATCCCAAAGGTTTCCATCCCTCGAGTCATAGCTCTAACTCTCAAAAATAAAATATTTTAGTTTTCAATTGACTATTGTAGGGTCACTTCTTTAATTCTTGAAGTGTCTTCTATTATTTCCCCCTTCCAAAAGAAGGTGAGCTTCTTGTTGTTTGAGCATAGTCAATTATTTAATTCTTTAAGTGAATTTTGTTGTTGTCCCTTCCAAAAGAAGGTAGTAGTCTTGTTGTTTCCCTTAAGAATATGATTATGTGGCCATGTGACATGCGGAAAGCTAACAAAAAATCTCTCCTAGAATTTAGCAAGACCAAGGAATGTTGTAGAGATCCATAAGGTCTTATGGAGGAGGCCAGACTTTGATGACCGATATCTTCTTTTGGTTAACATGTGCACTTGTGTTCTGTGTGAATCTTCTTAGTGGGGAACAAATACTTTCCGAGGAATGCTTGGAGTTTGTGTCATTTGACTGTTTGAAAAACTTGTCAAAGGTGTTCCAGGTGTTTTATCTAGGTGAAAATGTAAACCAAAATGTTATCAAGGTATACTACCACAAAGTTATTTGTGAGCAGTTGGAGGATGTTCATCAATTAGATGAATGTTGCAAGTGTGTTGGCCAAGACAGATGACCTTCTAAGTCTCTCACATAGATTTTCTTTTGTCTTGAATGTAGTAATACACCAAATTTATCCTCTAGTAAATAAAGTGGCAAAGAATAAAGCTATGTTATACTTCTTTGATGTGACTAGAATAAATGGGGATGCACTAATGAAGGCCTAATTATTTGGAATTATTGCATAAAGATACCCTGTGATGTAATGTAATGTTGGCCAAGACAAAAGGCCTTCTGAGTCTCACACGGATTTCATTTTGTCTTGAATGCAATAATACACCAAATTTATCCCCTAGTAAATAAAGTGGCAAAGAATAAAGCTATGTTATACTTATTTGTTGTGACTGGAATAAATAGGGATGCTTTAATGAAGGCCTAATTATTTCGAATTATTGCATAAAGATACCCTATGATATAATGTTGTACTAAAGGAGGAAAAGGGTTCCACTTTCATTCATTGTTTTCACCCATTGGGGTTTTGAGAAGAGCTCTGGTTCTTGTTGTAGAATTTGTGGGAGGGTAAACTTTAGATTCCATCCATGAATTATGGGATGTTAGATCCTACCATTCTCATGGAAGATGAATGGTGAGGAATATAATATGGGGAATTTGTTGGCACAATAGGTGCTAGTCCTAATCTCTGTTGTAGCATAAACGAGCAAAGAGGGATCATAGCTTTGATCTTGTTGGCGCTGGAAGAGAGGGTTGACATTGTGGCCAAGAATGTATTTTTGTGGATTGAATGAGTTGTGATTGTTCTATTCCTTGGTTGGACATAATAGGGTTCTTGTATTAGGCTAGCCTTTCCTAATCTAGCATAGCTAGCAAATATTTTGACATTAATATCTAGATATTGTGCCAACAATTTCTTTGGGGTTGGATTTGGGAGATGACAACAAGTCTGTTATGGGACATGTTTTCAAAAATAATTTCCAAAGGAGAAAGAAACTTTTTAGTTCTCCTGTTCATGCTTGTTGTAGGTTGGGACATTGAATCCAACTAAGTTGGCCCCGACCTAACTTTTTAACATTGGAAGTTCAAAACCAACAAATTGCCTACATTTAAAGGCCATAAAATATTATAGAAAAATCCATTTTCTTCCAACCTGGGATAATTGGAAATTATATAAGGAGGACAAGGACTCCATATGGTCAGTTATCTGAGAACATTGTAGAGAAATCTATGCATGTGCTATGTGTGTAAAATTGTTTCTTCTGGCTAATTAACCATCAAATTTCTAATCCTTAGAAATATTAACAATTTGTAATGAAGGAATGGTTCAATGTGGTCACCATAGCTCGTAGGAGTGTAAGATGGAAGAGATACAGGTGACAATTTGTTGTCTTTTGAAGAAGCAGTGAGGGGATCCTTGTGGTATGGAATAGTTGCACGGAAAAATTAATGCAATGTAGCCGTACAACATTTGGATTATTTATATGTCTTCAAGCTTAGAAATAAGTTTTGCATGATATAAATTCAAGAAAATTTGTTATGTGAATTTGGTACTTCATAATCTTTAGCCATGGGCTTTTAATAGTCAATAGGTTAAGAATAGTGGGTAGGTAGAGAAACTAATTGCACCAAGAAGTGAGGTGCATTCTACAACCTAGTACGAGGGAGATGTGTAATGTGCCTAATGTTGAGGTGACACCTCACATAAGTCAACCTAATTTAATATTTAAAAAATAATAAAAAAATTAACAATTCATATGCCCAAATATTGATGAGATGTGTAACATCCATGATTATAAATTAAAAAATATATAAAAATTTGTAATGTAAAAAGAAAATCAAGAAAATAATATTAAGCATTAAATAACACACACACACACACACACACACACACACACACACACCAACATAGATCCATCTTAACTCCTAAATTTTTAAGCACCCAAGGAATTGCATCTAAATTTGTTTTTGATCCCACTCATTGTTTAATAAATTTGGAGTTAGGATGGATCTATTATCGTATACATGTGCAAAGAAATAATTTCATCTTTCAATGTTAAATTGTTCTTTTTGAGTTTTTGTTTTCTAGTTAGATGGATTAACTTGATCTGTATATTTTAGGAAAAGATTGAGTACCTTGTGTAGCATCATTATTTGTTTCCAGTTGGGAATTGTTTGTATTTCACTCTTGATGATTTTCCTGTTTGTTCTATATAGAATGCATTTTTCTTTTAAGCTGCTAGTATTTTGACGGGTTTCTAATTTCCTTGTGTTCTCTCTGCAATTTTATGTTGATACTATGAAAAAATGTCACAACAATAGTTTTTTCCATGGTCACCTCTTCGGACATTGTGTCTTCTTTTAGTAGGAAAACCATCATAAGTTTTTTAATGGGAGAAAGTAATGCAAAATTTTAATGGGAGAAAGTAATGCATGATGAGATGTGTATGGTAGAGAATCTATGATTGAGAATAAAAATAACTTATTAGCACTATGGAATATGATGCATCTAATCCATAAGATGTGATGGAATCTTATTTAAAGTTGTAGTTTTGACAGGTTGTGTATGAAATTATTCTTTATTTTGAGACATGTTGTACATCATAGAGATCCTAGAGAAATTGAGTCATATCTAAATAGGTTTTGATGAGTCTCGACTCTAATGATTTGGTTGTGGAGATTTTGAGACTTGACTAATGATTGTGAAAGTTGTCATATCAAATAATGTACCAATATTGGAACAAGAGATAAAAAAATTCCTTTGTGATAATTTCTTTGTGTATTTTCTTGGCAGCCTCTGGATTCTTGAAATCATCATATTCTTTATTACAGTGCTTTTCTAGTTCTTTTAATGCCTATTTTTATAAAAAACATATTGGGTGGATATTAGATAATAGATTGAATTAAAAAATAGGGGCCTCAACTTTACCAAGCCATAGTACAAGAGACAAAAAAACTTTCGACTTCAAGCTGGTCAAAAACATGTTAGCATATGAGTAGACTCGAATCAGACTTAGTTTCTTTCCAATAGATTTCCTTTCATTACTGGACTTATGAGAGTATTATTCTACAAATTGGTTGAATAAAAAAATATAAAAGACAAATGTTCAGATTCAGGGGTCACTTCGAAGAGGCTACAAATCATCTTTCTTGATCAAAGAGGGATGAATTCCATGTATACTAAGACCCCAAAGCTATGTTTTTTCCTTCTTTGATTTCCTAAGATCCCTTTTTGATTTCATTTCTCTCATGAGAGGAGCTTGGGTGGGGGAGTGGATTAGTCTTCTTCTAGATGGTACTTCTCGATCAAGAGGGATTTCTACTACATGGTTTATGAAATTTGACAAAGTGATTTTTCTTAATGGATTCGGTGGCATTACTTTCACTACCTTCTTTTCTCTTGTATCCCCTTGGTTTTATCAATGTCTTCTAGAATTGTTCCTTTCTTTAAAGGGTCTCATGAGTGTGTGTGGTCCAAGGATCCTATGCTGAAATCTTATCTTGCTCCTTTTGTTTCTCCTAGTGTGCATGAGCTTGAATCATTTTTTCTATAATGTCTTCAAAAGGTTGTGATTGTTGGGGATCTTTTTTTTTAATCGATCTCTCTAGAAATTCCTTTCTTTTAGGATTTTCCTCCTTAGCTAGAGGGGGAGGGAGGGTTAATTTTCTTGAATTAAGAGCTTTCTCTTCTTGGACAGTTTCCAATGTTGAGAATCTATTTTGGCTTGGAAATTATTTTGCATATCTTTGGGTTGGGAAGTAGCCAAGGGATTCCTTGATTTTGTTTGAGGATCTAGATACATTTTGGAACTCTTCCTCTTTCTCCACAATAAGGGGTA
This sequence comes from Picea mariana, assembly GCA_032191745.1. Lineage (NCBI taxonomy): Eukaryota > Viridiplantae > Streptophyta > Pinopsida > Pinales > Pinaceae > Picea > Picea mariana. The sequence goes on from JASDQU010439209.1 coordinate 42,144, forward strand.
GACTTCTTCGAGAAATGCTTGTTGAAGTGACCATATTCATGGCAACCATTGTATCATATTCAATAGTTTACACATGTATCTAGTTGTCTATTTGAAACTATATTGCCTCTAGAATGCCTCCTTGAAGATTTACGTAAACATAGATTTAGGATCAAGTGAACATGCCCAATATTGGTTCAACTTTTTCTAAAAATATCCATTGTTTATTCCCTATTTCCTTGAGGGTTTCAACATCCTAGAGATTAAGGAGATGGGGTAATCTTACCCATATCAAAACATATGGTAGAATATCCTTATCTGGGTATAATTCTAGAGACCATTTATTAATATACAACCCACAAGTTCCCAGAAACCATGGGCTGCTATAAAATATTAAATCATAATTGCCTTTGATTTGAAAGTGAAAGTCAAAGAAACCCTTACCACAAAAAATTTGAATTCCAACTTTCATTGAGGTAACCCATTGGATTTGGATCCAAGTTTTCAAGGTTTTGAGGTTTGGCCATGGTCCCATAAGCTTCTTGATCATGATTTTATAGTGAGCAAGAGACAATTTTACTTGAGCTTTGCATATTGAGTGTTCAGTTTAGGAATATTTTCTAGTTTTTTTCCAAAATGTGATTGTCTATTGGAGGTCTTGGCTCTCTTTGAGGAATTTACAACAAGTTTCCTAAAGGATATGCTCTATTCCAATGTAGAGGTTTCCCCTGACTTGTTTCTTGGGAAAATCCTCTCCAAATCATTCAGATTCATAGTTTGAGGGAATGCAAGATCAACCATTGACCCACGTGAGGGTGTGTCTTGGAGGAACATTAGTGATGCAGGAGCATTACCCATGTCAAGCGAGCCAGCGCGGAAGCGGAGGACAGCTGGATAAGCCAGCACCAAAATTTTGAAAGACACTTTGAGATTGTTGCGCAAGTCTTTAATGAAGCCATTTATGAAGGCGCACTTTGTATATTGTAAATGGACCTTGAGCGAAAAGTTCTCGTCCTTACTAGATAGTCGGAATTTAATATAGTTAATGCTAGTAGATAGAATATTTAATTCTAGATTTGATAGATTTAAAGTGCAAGAGGGAAATGGGATATAGACACCCTCATTGTATCATTGTAACATTATGAACAGGAAAAAGAGCAAGAGCAAGCAGAGAACTATATGAAGAACACCCATGTACAGACATTTGAATTAATAGAAAGGGATTTGATTCAAATTCATGGTTTGTGTCTGATTCTCTGTGTATGGATATTTTGCTCATGGATGTTTGCTTCCTGTTATACATTTACTTTTATATGTTGTGTATGTGATTTCATGGTGAAATTGAAGTCTGAGAGGAAGTGAGAATGAGTTTCAATTGTTTCTCTGTTTGAGCAAGGATTCCTGCAAGGAGTGCAGTTGAAGGTTTGCCGCAAGGAGTGCGTGCAAAAGGTTTCCAGGAGGACTTAAAGTCATAGCAAAGCTCAGGAGGGATAGGCCTTCAAATTCGTTGAAGGATAGTGAAGAAAAGTTGCACCTTGAAAGGTTGCAAGAAGCGTCGCAAGTTTGTGTGCAGAGGGGACAAGTTTCGTGGAGAAACACTCAACCATTTCATAGATTTCGTCAGAAAGGATAGATGGTCGAAATTCTCTGAGGAGAATCCGCGAGTTTCCGAGAACCGTTAGATCTTGGAAAATAGCAGTGGAGATACGGTGTTACATTCCCCAAAGGTTTGAATCCCAGGAGGATGGTGCCATTTATCAGAACCATGAGGACCGTTGGATCTACTCGTGGATCGGCATATCGGGATTTCATGAGTTGAGACTCCAAATCCTTGCAACGAAAGTCGCGACATTGCGATGCGCGATATTCCGACAGGCGATTAAATAGTGTGGACCACAGCTGGGTTGGCGAGTGGAGTACAGGTGGCACGAAATCATCAGGATCTCGCCGCAAGAAGTCCTGAAACGTTGGAGTTAGGATTCGCGATCCTGCGAAGTCCGAAGTCCCGACGAGATAAGGGATCGTTGAAAAGTCAACTCACGTGTGCATCAACGTTTCGGCGCATCGGGTATCGAGGTTTGTAAAACCGAGTGTTTGGTGTCGCGAGTAGTGAAGTCGCGATAAAGCCGAAGTCCCGATAGAGAAAAGAGGAAGTCAGCGTTGACTGACATATCGAGTCTCGGGGATTCGAGAGCCCAGTGATCAACAGAGAACTTGCGAAGCCGCGAGTTCCGATCCTCCGAGTGCCGAGAGAGGATCGCACGGAGATAATCTGTGGGTTGTAGATTTCCCAATAGGGAAATAGAAGGACGTTTGAGTTCTTCGGGCCGTGAACGAAAGAAGGTCCTGAGGAAGCGGACGTACTCTAAGGAGTGTGGCTGCGTCAATTAGCAAATTGGTCAAATGAGAATTCTTGAGATTTTTGCACTATGAAGGCTATGAACAATGACAAATTTGAAGGAGCTTTCATGGTGGCTATGGAAAACCCTAGATGTAGGCAAAGGAGGTGAAGTTCGGCTTCATCTTTGATTATTGTGTTTTTAATGCTTAATTTTTATTTTTATTTTTAACAAGAATAATTATATTTATATTAGCAATAGTGCCACAACCGTATTGCTCCGCAAAATGTTACATACCAAGTTTTCGTATTGAAAAAATTCTATGCTTGAAGCAATCTTAATTGAGTTTGAAGTAGAATTGGAGCAGAAACGTAGGGTGGTTGAAGATGAATTTGTGGTTACCGATGAGAAATATTTAACTTGTTACCCATTCCGTTGAAATTGTTATATATGAGATAAGATACATTACATTTGGGGTCTCATATTTTCCTTGAGAGTCAAAAGAGCAGTCCACCAAATATTTAGAGTGAGGATTAGTGAATCATTGACCAAGGTTCCCTTCCCATAAGGGATAAGACATTCTATATTTATTTTTATTTATTTTTATTTCGTGAAACCTCGTTGAACATTCGACGAACTTACTATATTTATATATTATTCTATACTACAAGCATCATATTTTCCTACAAAATACATCTTTCTTTGGAAGACTCAAAATAGAAATATGTTTTTTAATATTTAGCTTAATTTTCAATGGAGATCCTTTAAGAAGATAGGGTTTTGAAGTTGTTATTTAAAATGACTATACCTTCTTCAATATTTCTCAAGATTACTTTTATGACCCAATACAAGAATGGCATCACCATTCTCCATTTGATGTGTAATATACCTATTTTGATTTTTTAGCTAAACCAATACAGAAATGGCACCTCCACTCTACTTCAAATGGAATTGGTGCAACTACAATATAGAAAATAGATTAAGAGAAAAACATATCACAAGACCATATCATTAAACCATTGACAACTATTTATATGTACATATTGTTTCTACATATCTAGTGTGAAGCATATCACATAAGATGGAATTAGAGCCAAGTTACTAGTGACCCATATGTCATGGAGATACTGTAATTGATAACCCTCAAAGGAACCCTCTTGCATTAATATTTATTATTATTATTATTAAATAGATATATTTCATCACTCGTGCAATGAATAAGATCATTGATTGTTAGGGACCTAACCTACCTAACCCCTCAAGTGGGTAGAATAATATATTTCCATGTAATAAAGGTCAATATTAATAAGGCCTAGCAATAAGGAGGAATAAGTCAATTGTAAGAAGACTTAATAGAAGCTTCTGCTTCTAGAAGGATCTTCCTCTAGATTGTTCTTTTGGATAGATAGATTTAGTATAAATAAGAGTAGAGGGTATGAGAAGTTTTGTCTTGGAAAATTATTGTAATAGAGCTCTTCTCTGCTGGACGTTTCCCCCTCGAAGAGGCAAGTGAACATTGTTTCCTATCAATAAAGGTATAATTTTGGTGTTGTGGTTCCATATAATTTGCTGTTCCATTGTTATATCTACAATATTTCAGTATTTTGTTGCTATATCAGTGTTATTCTTTGCATTATTTCTCTATTCTCCTAATATAATAGATCCGGTACCTTACAAGTGGTATCAAATCACTTTCCTCGGCATAAAATTGGGGGTTAATTTTTTTTTAGGGTAGAGACATATTCCGACATCTTAAAGGTACACATATCTGTCGTTATGTGCATAAACTTGCAGTCAGGGTGTCATACACGCAGGAAATACAAGTGGTAATTAAGCACACATATGTTGGCCACCCTTGTAACCCCTGTTGGTACCCCTTCGAGTGGTAGCACATCAAACAACACATGTATATGAATCATCCTAGATCTCCTAAATCCCTCCATAGATAAACCAATCAGCCTTATGACTGCTATAGTGCCACCAAGAACAACACTCGGGAAGATACTCTCTATTACCTAGGTAGTCGGGTAGTACAACTAAGGGCATCGTCTAGCCTCCTTAGTTGGTGCCCTGAGATATTGGGTCGAGTACTACTGTTGGACCTCGCACGTATATGAGAGAGCTATAGCACATGGAAAATCCTTGAATATAGAACCCTTGAATACCCTAACCCTTTTTAAGGAAACAAAAACATAACAGATAAGATCTATTTCCATGCAACTGTACCTCCTGCATTCGGGTTGTGAAATTACTACACATTTCTTCCTGTTAAGAATTTGGGCATTTCTTCACTGCAGTATTAGTCAAATCGGAGTATAACTCTGCAGGAGTTTAAAAAAAAAAAGAGTATAGTGATCATATTGGCACACTTATTTGATACCTATTCCATTGGATTCCCTTTTTCTACCAAATCCCAGTCATACCTTTCATTTTTTATTTTTTTTCCAGTGGACCTGAGCCCTTCTCAGCTTCCCCATTTTTCCACCTATTCCATTGTATATCCCTTCTTTCCATGATCTTCATGGTACCTATCACTTATAAGTCCTTTTTGTGGTCCCACCCACCCATTTTTCCTTACCCACACTTCCCCTCTCCAAATGGCCACTACTCGCACCCAATACCTGCAAGTTTCCATCAATCAAGCGACCTCTAAAATTTCCTCTATGAATTTCCACCTTGCACAATTAGAAACCCATTTCAAGCATAAATTTGACACCATGGATGACAAATTCATGAACCAATTTAACACCCTCGAGTCTATTGTCAACCAGTTGTGAACCGCCCTTCAGGTCCTTCCTCCTCAGACCAACTCGATGATGTTGATTCCTCTCATTATCTGCATTTTCAATCCAACTCCTTTCAGTGTGACCCCCATCTTCCCCGTGTTGAGGTCAATAAATTGGATGGCTCTGATCCTACAAGTTGGGTCACTCAAATGCAACATTATTTTTCTCTGCATGGTATTACTGATGAATTGGCCAAACTTCTCTATGTTGTCCTCTATATAGACCTTGAATGATGGCAATGGTGGAAATGGTGTAAAAATTCACGTCAAGGGTATATTTTCTGGACCTAGTTTGTTGCAAAGCTCTATGACCTCTTTGACACTGATACTCACTATCTCGTTCATTTCACCAAGTTGAAACAATCAGGCACAGTGGAATACTTTATATCTACTTTTGAGCATTTGTCCTTTTGAACCAAGATCACGTCAAATGTTTTCTTTCGTGAATGATTTATCAGTGCATTAAAGGATGAAATCTGATCCCAAGTTCTCATGGCCTGCTCTCAGACTTAGTTAGAGGCTACTAAACGTGATAAATAATCCCAACAAGTTGTTTTTTCCCAGAACAAAAAACCCTCTTCTATTCCTCTCCCTCAACCCAGTAATTCTAACCCCCCTGTCAGTCCACTCAAGGTCCAAAAATTAACTAGGGATAAAATGGTTGAACACCAATTGAAGTATCTTTTCTATAATTTTGATGAAAAATATTTTCCAGGCCACAAGGGTAAGGAATTTTTATTTTATGGACATTTTTTAATATGTTCCTGAAGAACATGCGGCAATTCCTCTTTTTGAAGAGCCCTCCCTTCCCGATGCTACCCCGAAGCCTGCTGACCCACCTGAAGTTGAACCACTAATTTCCTTGCATGCTCTCACTGGCTTCTCTACTCCCGAAACCCACAAGCTCATTGGTTGTATTAAGAATAGGAAGGTCATCATCCTAGTTGATAGTGGTAGTACCCATAATTGTTTTATGTCAATTTCTGAAGATGTTCGTAAAGAATATACGACAATTCCACTTGTTGAAGAGCCCTCCCTTCCCAATGCTACCCAAGAGCCCGTTGACCCACTCATTTTCTTACATGCTCTCGATGGATTCTCTCCTCCCAAAACCCTCAATCTCATTGGCTATATTAAGAATAGGAAGGTCATCATCCTAGTTGACAGTGGTAGTACCCATAAGTTCACATTTTCTAGGAAACCAATTTCTATATTCGTGATGTCAATAATTTTCAAAACATGATAGCCAATGGTGGGTCCATGAAATGTGGTGGGCGTTGTGAAAATGTATGTCTTCAAATTGGATATTACCTCCTAAAATCTCGTACGTTTTCAATTGAAATGGGTGAGTGTATCATTATGCTAGGTGTTGAATGGTTACACACTTTGGGTCCCATTCTTATGAATTTTAAGGAATTAACCATGCAATTCTAGTAAGAGGGACAAAGGTATCACTTCCAAGGTCTCACAACTGGTTCTCCTAAGATCATCAGTTCCCATTGCATGGAAAAACTCCTCAACAAAGGCCACTCCGATATTATTTCTCAAATCCATTCTATTCACGTGGTTGAGACACCCTCTATGCATCCTAACCTTCAAGATATTCTCTCTAAACACCAAGTTTTTTTTTCCACTCCTCAAAGACTTCTTCCTTCTCGTGGTGTTCATGATCACTCCATAACTCTTGTTCCTAGAAATATTCCTCCCAATGTTCTCCCTTATCATCATCCATTTCCCCAAAAGAATGAAATTGATAAAATCGTGCAGGAATTGCTCCAAACAAGTGTTATCCACCCTAGTACCATCCCTTATTCTTCCCTTGTGGTCATGGTACTTAATAAATAAGGTACTTGGTGCATGTGTCCTAAATTTCGTGCTCTCAATAAACTAACCATCAAGGACAAGTTTCCCATTCCTGTTATTGATGATCTCTTGTATGAGTGGAGTGGTGCTAAGTATTTCACCAAACTTGATTTGTGTTCAGGCTACCACCAGATCTGTATGCAATATGCTGACATCCCCAAGACTTCTTTTCGAACTCATTAGGGTCACTATGAGTTCTTGGCCATGCCCTTTGGCCTGTGTAATCCCCCCTCCACCTTCCAAAGCCTTATTAATCATGTCTTCCATCCTTTTCTCCATCATGTTTTCTTATTTTTATTTGATGATATTATCATCTATAGTAAAACTTGGCAATCCCATCTTTCCCATGTGGATCAAGTTCTTCATCTACTCTCTCAACATCAACGTTTCCTCAAACACTCTAAATGTTCCTTTGGCACCTCATAATTTGAGTACTTGGGTCATATTGTTGGCAAGGCCGGTGTCTGAGTGGATCCTAAGAAGATTGAAGCCATGCATGATTGGCCTTGCCCCAAGAATATAAAAATATTGCGTGGTTTTATGGGTTTAATAGGATATTATCACAAGTTTTTTCAGAATTATGGAAATATTGTTGTGCCTCTCACTTCTCTACTTAAAAATAATTCTTTCACTTGGAATACCATAATTGATCAAGCCTTTCAAGCATTGAAGGAGACTATGTGCACTACTCCGGTATTGGCCCTTCCTGATTTCAAAAAGACCTTTGTCCTCGAATGTGATGTTTATGGGAGATGAATTGGAGTATTCCTTATGCAAGAGGGAATACCTTTGGCCTTTACCAACAAACAATTGCTAGACCTCCATTTGGGCCAGTCAATCTATGAAAAGTAAATGTTGGCTATTTTTCATGTAGTATATCTCTGGTGCCCTTATCTCTTGGGTAAACGCTTCCAAATTAAGACAAATCGTCAAAGCCTCAAGTATTTTCTAGAGAAACTCCCTTCCTCTCCAGAGAAACAAAAATGGGTAACTAAGCTCTTCGGATATGATTATGATATCATTTACAAGAAAGTAAAAGAAAATGTGGTTGATGAAGTTATTTCTCGAAAATATGAATATGAAGGGTCCCTTTTCTCCCTAGGCTTCATTCTCCCATATTGGCTCCAAGTTGTTTGCCAAGAATGGCTACATTATCCTAAAATTTTGCATCTGATATAATAGTTGCAAGACAATTCTCCAGTTTCCCTAGGGTACTCTTGGCACAATGATGAGATTCGCTACAAAGGTCATTTTCATTTAAGTAAACACTCACAACTTAAATCCACGGTGCTTTCTGAGCTTCATGTTACTCCCACAGCTGGGAACTTGGGGTTTACCAAAACCTATGACAGGGTTAAATGTTCTTTTTTCTAGGATGGTATGAAAAAGGATGTTCGCACTTTTGTGGCCGAATTTGATGTTTGTCAACATAACAAGGGAGAAACAATCAAAGCCTATGGCACACTCTAACCTACTCCTATTCCGCCCACTATTTGGAGGGACATCTCTATGGATTTCATTGTGGGATTACCTAAATCCAGCAATAAGTCAGTCATCATAGTGGTAGTTGATCGTCTTTCCAAGTATGTTCATTTATGTTCTCTTTAACATCCATTTATTGCATCCACTGTGGCTCAACATTTCATGGATGAGGTCTTCAAGCTTCATGTCATGCCTCATTCTATTGTTTCTAATCGAGACCCCACTTTCACCAGCAAGTTTTGGCAAGAACTGTTCAGGCTACAGGGCACCCAATTACATCTCAACATCACCTATCATCCCGAGACTGATGGTCAAACTAAAGTTGTCAACAAGTGTTTGGAGACTCATTTGAGGTTTTTTTCCTCTGAAAGGAAAAATCAATGGGCTCAATGGTTACCATTAGCTAAATGGTGGTACAACACTTCTTACCATATAACTACTTGCATGACTCCTTTTGAAGCAGTATATGGAAAAAATCCACCTTTGATTCTCTCCTACATGTCAAGTGTCTCAAAGGTTCTGTCGATTGACCAAATTCTTGTAATTCGAGAGGCTATTCTTCGTACCCTCAAAGAGAATTTGGTTATGGATCAGAATCACATGAAGAAATAATTTGATCAAGGTCGCTCAGAATGTCAATTTGTTGAAGACGACCAGGTATTTCTTCATCTACAACCTTATAAACAAACTTCACTCAAGGATGAACATTGTCAGAAATTGGCGCACAAATTTTATGGTCCTTATACGGTTCTCAAGCGCGTGGGAAAGGTGGCCTATCAGTTAGCTTTTCTTATTTATTCCAAGCTCCATATTTTTTTTCATGTCTCCTTCTTAAAGAAGGTGATTGGAACTAAGTGCCAAACTCAATCCAGCCTCCCCAATTTTGATGAAGAAGGATCCATATGGTTGTAGTCACAAGAAGTTTTGGACCAGCGTGAGCATCATCTTTGTCAGCACACCATCAAGGAAGTGTTAGTTTAGTGGAAATATACAACTCCAGCTTAGGCCACCTGGGAGACAGCTAGCATTCTGCAACAATTTCTGCATATCAAACCTTGAGGATAAGGATGCATTTAAGGGGGAGGGCATGTTAGGGACCTAACCTACCTAAACCATCAAGTGGGTAATATAATATATTTCCATGTAATAAAGGTCAATATTAATAAGGCCTAGCAATAAGGAGGAATAAGTCAATTGTAAGAAGAATTAATATAAGCTTCCTCTTCTAGAAGGATCATCCTCTAGATTGTTCTTGTGGATATATAGATTTAGTATAAATAAGAGTAGAGGGTATGAAAAGTTTTGTCTTTGAAAATTATTGTAATAGAGCTCTTCTCTGATAGAGGTTTCTCCCTCGAAGAGGAAAGTGAACATTGTTTCCTATCAATAAAGGTATATTTATGTTGTTATTGTTCCATACAATTTGTTGTTCCGTTGTTATCTCTACAATATTTTTAGTATTTTATTGCTATCTCAGTATTATTTCTCTATTCTTCTAATATAATAGATCGAGTACCTTACATTGATAGTATTGATAGTTTGTAGCAACTATCGAGGCTTCGTCGTTGTTTCGACAAACTATCGTTACTGTCGATGACACCTTATCCTTGAATAGTTCGTCGTAAAAAGTAACTCGGACGTCACTCTTGCGACGACCACTATAGTTCGTCTCTCTTGTGACGACCTCCTTGGGTTGTCTCTCTTACAATGATATCCTAGGTTTGTTTCACTTGCCACGACATGTGAAGCGACGTTTGGGGGGCCCAAGATTGTCACAATATCCATGATATAATATTGAAAGACTATTGAAATGGCCATCGCAAAATGACCCAAATTTACTAGTGATGCAGAGAGAAAATAAACACGAGCATGCACTTAGCTAAGGGAAGTATGCATTGTAATGGGGTATTTTTGGGATGAACATATTAGGGTTTTCAGCCCTAGATTTATGTATAAATATGTAATGGGTTGGGATAATAGGGGTTCCTCACTATTCCTCAATATGGTTTGTTCCTTGTGTACTTGGTTCGACTGTGGTTCTTCTACATGATTGGGTTCCATAGTTATTTAATGTAACATTTTGTTGATGAGAAGAATGAATAAAGGAATGTCAAAGAGATGATACCAAATCTTGTGATGTTTGTCTTTTATATGTTTTCTTAAGAATTTTGTTTGAATGCATCGTAGATAGATTTTTCTTATGGTTAACATGGAGAAATATTCATAATTGTTACATAAATGAAACATATATGAACATGGAATAGCATGATAGTATGAATATGGATCACTAAGTAGTTAATAAGGAGCAAGGACATAATCTTGTGCACATAAACTATAAAGAAGAATGAACATGATAGTCACCTCCCATTCCCTCAATACTGCAGAATCTTAGTTCTTGCAGTCCCAATAGATACCTTAGGTAACACTTCATCTGCGCAAGCAGGTGATGCAAAGGGTAGGTGTCTGGTGGGTTTTGTTGGTAAAAGATAACTCGAACCTAGGGTCTTACATCCTGTGCACACCGCCAACAACGACAAAACAAGTCCATACTGTAGAGCATTGATCTTCTTACTAGGACATTGTAATCTTTCCTTGTTCAACTATAAGTAAACTATGTCTCCCACTTTGAATGAATTCTTGGTTATGTGTTGATCATTTCTGAACTTTTTTTTTTTGTGACTTCTTGAACATCTCCTGTACTTGAAAATATATTTTCCTAATCTTCTCAACAAATATTTTATCTCTCAATGCATCTCCTGTGAGGTCCTCCCTTATTCCTCCTTGTTTTCCCTATACAGGATCCAAGGTTGAAGGTGGGAAATATCCAAAACAAGTTTCAAAAGGTGACTTACTCGTGGAAGCATGGATTTTTCTATTATTATAAGAGTTTTTTATAGATCATACTTTAATCCCAGGTATTTGAATGCTTTTGATTGTAACCCCTCAAAAACTGCACCAAAGTCTTGTTGACTACTTTTGTCTTCCCATCTGCCTATGTATGGAATGTCATAGGTATCTTCAACTTTGTTTCCATCTTTGTTGAGATATTGTAACTGCAAAGAGTATCTCATTATTCTATTTATTATTTAGTTATTATACATTAGATCAATCTGTTTTTGAAGATTCATCAAGTTAGACATTGTAATTGACCAAAACCCCTTTTGTAGATTGGTCAAACCCTAAATATATTGTGAAAATTAATAAGTTGACCCCCAGGATAATTAAAGTGGTTTTAACCACTAATAAGACAAGTCGGCCCTACCCAGTGAAGAGACACCTTTCCAACGTCTACCAGTTTGTATAAATAAAGGAAGCCAGAGCGTCATTATCTCACTCACTCATTCGTTCATCCAGTGTGCAAGTTTGGTAGTTGTCGTTGGGAGAAGAAGGAAGAGAGAGGTGCATTGCTCAGTGTTGGATATCCTCTAGTGTTTTGTTTTATTTTCNGTTGGCTATCTATATTAAGGAATTTTTTGTTGGGTTTTCTCCCCCATGAGGGTTTCCTAGGATAAATGTTGTGTATCTTGTGATTGTGTTTCTCTCAATGATCCTATCTATGCTATGGTTATATATTAAATTGAAAGGAAACCTAATAATATATTAAACCTTAACATGTTATCAGAGCTAATCTGAAGAGATCACCTTTTCACTAGACACGCAAAAATGTCACTATTGTCATACAAGAAAATTAGGCTTTTCTATTGAAGAGGAATTTCATCCTAAAACTCATCAAGGAAGTTCTCCCTAGCCTATCAAACTCTTTGGTAGCCTCAACACACTTTTTCAATGGATATAACTCCTGGAAAGTGAAACCCTAGTTTTTTACTGGTACCAGAAAACCAGGAAACCAGAACCAGTACCAGAAGTACCAGTCCAGAATTCTGCTAGTCAAGTTTGAAAGGGAAAAATTTGTATTTTCTGAAATCTAATTGCATCAGGATACCTGCCTTAGCCAAGCACACCTTGTTAAGGTCCTAACCCGCACATAGGTAGATCAATGTATTCGGATGTAATAAAGGTCAATATTAATAAGACCTTTCAATAAAATAGAATAAGGCGGATGTAAGAAGACCTAATAGAAGCTTCCGCTTCTAGAAGGATCTTCCTTTAGATGCTTCTTTAATGTATAAATAGGAGTCGAGGGTATGAGAACCCTAGCTTGG
>JASDQU010439210.1:6250-27188 GCA_032191745.1 Picea mariana
ATGTAAAACACTGGTGTACTGTGTATATGTGTGATTGTTTATTTCTTACTGCTCATTATTGGATAATAATTCTACATTGATATAACATTTGAAGAAAAAATTTATAATTACGCTATTACTGATTCACCCCCTCTCTCAGTAATCCAACACCATGTCCCATTATGTTGTTGGTAGTAATCATTCAGGAAGATTTCCCGATGATTACTTTCTTGATTCTGGCAAACATCTTCTTGATTTTCAATGCAACTGACAAAACTCGGACCAACATGGGCTTGGTACACTTTAAGTTGGGTGTGCTATATCAAAAATTAGTCCGACGCACACTTCTTATCGTTCTTCACACAAAACTTGGAATGAGCATGCACAACTTCGTTTGTGTGTACACGCAAAAGGAACCCAAAACTTTGGGTACCAACGCTCACAATAGATATTTAGCTACCGTAGAGGTTTGATATGGTCAAAATTAACAATTGGCTAAATTTTCATAAATAGAAAAAGACCAAATCAACTAATCACCCAACTAACTAATCTATCCATACCCGGTCAACCAAATTCTTCTAGAACTATAGAGAATAATTACCATACTCCAACAATAGCAAGTCTCATAGATGAAAAAGAGGATGACAACAATAAGGCTCTACATGATATTTAGGATGAACTAAAAAAGCTCAATGACAATTACTACTTTCTCTTTCAACCCATCCAAGATTCAAAATGAGTTTCAAAGGAGAACAATAGTCAAGAGAGAGAACAATACCCTTCAGGTGGAAACCCCCTCCACTCCATCCCTCTTGACAATTAATATGACTAAATCATTGATATTTGAAGTTTAATATCGACTTATAACTATGATCTAGTGTATCTATTTATTTCTAGTTATTGTCACAATCACATTTTTTTTAAGAAAAAGATCAAAACCATAAACCAAACAACTCTTCACATTATCTTAATAATATATTTTGTTAACAAGAAAGAAAAAGACACTAGATATTTTTGGTTTGAGAACAATATCAACCTCATTATACTTAAATCAAAGCCGAGACTCCAACATGAGCCTCCTTGTTTGATTCCCACTTGATATTTTAATCCAAATTTATCACCAATTTCTTCCTATGATACTCAAAATAAAGAGGAAAGGTGCCATTCATTTATTCTGAAAACTTTGCATACTTCCAATAACATAACTATATCTTTAAATGTACTATTTTTCCATGAGGTTTAAGAAGAGAAAGTTTCAACTGATTTTGTAAATCTCTTTTTAAAGGATTTTAGAGAAACTTTGCATACCTCCAATAACATAACTATATCTTTAAACGTACTATTTTTCCACGAGGATTACAAAGAGAAAGTTTCAACTGATTTAGTAAAAAAAAACTTCTTTATGTATTTTAATTACAATTACAATATGTATTGGACATGAAATCAGAACCAAAAATTTAAGTCAAATGTCCAACTAATAGCCAGTTATTTGTATATAAATAGAATTGGGGCATGTATGTTTCCTTCTCCCCATGCATAAACTCCACTTCTCGCTCTCAGCTTCCAAGATGGCTTCCCTCGCTTTTAAAGCCGACTAAGATCTTCAGAAGTCGAATTCAGATTACAAGAGCTTGACCAAAATTCTTCCTGTGTTGGGAGACTTGTGCCAGTTTCTTGGAGACAGAAAATTGGCTACCTGAGCAGCGAAGATGAGTTGAATGAAGAAATTAATGGTGTTAAAGAAAAAACATAAAAAAATAATACTGTGATGCTGAAATTGCAATTGGGAGATGCAGATGATGTTGGGGAGGTGAGGGAATCGAGCATGAGAATCGTGAGGGGAAAATATTGGAAGCCTATGTTGGAGACAATAAACGATTCCCCCAGGTCTAACAAGAGGAGGATTAATGTCATCTAATTTTCTAATCGTCCCTCTCCTCCTCTGATGAATGAAGAGGAACTATTTGTCACAAACCTAATCTTCATGCTCTATGTATACAAAATCATGGCGTCATGCACACGGTTTTCTGAATTACATGAGTTTGTAATATAATTTTTATCTCAATAAGTTTCAGTGGTGAATCAGATCAATGTTTCATTAACATCTCTGTAAATTTTGAAAGTGGTCAGTATTTTCAGTTGTCACTATTTACCATGAAAAACTGATCTGTTCTGTTGTATGGTAGTGTTACAATAATCCTTAGAGGAAGCACATAGACAGAGCAATTTGCAATGCATTGAGAAAAAAATAATGGAGGAACAATGCCTAGAGGAATTGCAATGCATAGCATGCAAAAAATTCTTATAGAACTTGAGTCACAAGGGAGAACTTGAGGAACAAGTAATCTCTTTCTTGTGTTTTTGTTTGCAATTGTTAAATGATCCAAAGGCTACAAGTAAGTTGACATAGATGTTAGCTACTTTCATGAGGGAACAAGAAGTAGAGGAAATCATCCCATCCCCTCTTCCAGAAAGAGATGTATGTTAGGTAAGTAAGAAGAAGCGCGCTGGAAAGTAAATATTTTGTTCTCATGATAGTGAAACAAAAAGAAGAAGATATAATAGATGCTTTATTAGGTTGTGATCTAGAGCATAAACAAGAGTTGGTCAAAATCATATCTAACTATGGTGAGTTATTTCAAGAACGTATAGGGTTGCCTCCTAAGAGGGAGGTTGAACATGAAATATAATTGCAGTAGGATGCTCCTCTTCCAAACATTGGAATGTATAGGTCTTCAATGATCGAGAATACATAAATTAAGAAGCAAGTTTAGGAGTTTCTCGATAAAGGAATAATTGGGCCAAGATCCTCTCCGTGTGGTTCTCCTATTGTATTAGTTCCAAATAAAGATGACACGTGGAGGATGCGTATTGACTTCTGAGCCTTGAACAAGATTATGGTAAAGAAATGTTATCCTCTTCCTAGAATTGATGACTTATTGGATCAATTAAAGAATGTTGTTTATTTCACTAAATTGGACTTGAGAAGTGGTTACCATTAGATTAGAATTGCAGAAAGTGACATATGGAAAATTGATTTCAAGACAAAGCAGGGGTTGTTCGAATGGTTAGTTATTCCATTTGGGTTATGCAATGCACCTGCGACATTCATGAGGGTAATGAACAATGTGTTCAAGCATTACATAGATGATTTTGTTATCGCATATTTAGATGATATATTGATCTTTATTCGAAGATGGGAATATTATATAAATCATGTCAAGACAATCTTTGAACTCTTGAAAAAGGAGAAATTGTATATCAAAATGTATAAATGTGAATTTTACAAAACTTATCTAGTATATTTGGGTTACATCGTAGGGAATGGTCAACTAAATATAGACCCTGAAAAACTAGAAGTTATTGTGAAATGGCCCAAGCCAACTACTGTCACAGAACTCGGGAGCTTCTTAGGAGAAGCACAATACTGGAGGAAATTCATTGCTAATTTCTCTTACATAGTAGCTTCTTTTGCATGCATTAACAAGTGTAAAATATGTCTTTCAATGGGGAGGCAAGCAACATAAAGCCTTCAAGAAATTGAAGGAAAATATAAGAACCACACTAGTTTTTTCTTTGCCATATTTTCAACAACCATTCGCAATTCAAACCAATGCAAGTGGACATGCCATGGGACAAGTCTTGATGTAATAAAGTAAGCCTTTATGTTATCATTTTGAGACTTTTACTCAGGCTGTGATTAACTATCCAACATAAATAAGGAATTGTATGCATTGGTACAAAGTGTGAAGAAATGGAAGCATCACTTAATGGGAAATGAGACAATAATTCATACAGATCATCAACCATTATAGTATTTGCAATCACAAACCAGGCTACAACATTCACGACATTTCAGGTGGATGGGTTTCTTACAACAATTTCATTTGGTAATTAAGTATAAGAAAGGTATTCATAATAAGGTTGCAGATATGTTGTTGAGGCCAATGATTAATGCATAAAAAATATTAAGGTATAATCCTTTAGCTTATGAAAGTTATGTTGAACAATATGCTAAGGATGTTGATTTTAAAGATGTATATGATGCATTAACTCATGGAAATCAATAGTTAGATTATTATATGCATGACAATTTGTTATATAATCTTGGAAATATTTGTATACCCAGGGATGAAAGAGTAAATGTAATTAGAGAAGCTCATACATCTCTCATTTCTGGTCATTTTGGGGTTGGTAAGACAATAGCACAATTGCAAAGATATTGTTATTGGCCTCTAATGAATGAAACAATTTCCAAGGATATCAAAGGGTGTGTTATCTATGCCACAAGCAATCCTAGAAATAGAAAGTTTGGATTATATACGCCACTTCCAGTACCTTCTCAGCCATGGGAAAGAATCTCCATGGATTTTGTAGGGGGTTTGTCGATGTCTAGGACATGTGATGATTATTTATATGTCATCATGGATAGATTCAGCAAGATGTGTATTCTAATTCCATGCAAGAAACATGCCACAGTTGAACAAACAACACATATGTTCTTTGCTAATGTTTAAGTTCATTTTGGGATGCCTACAACTATTATATCGGATCAATATTCTCTCTTTTGGGGGAAGTTTTTGTCTCATTTATGGGAGCTCATGGAAACTAAGTTAAAGAAGAGCACAACCTTTTGTACGTAGATAGATGGACATATAGACATGGTAAAAAAAAAAATAATACATGTACTTTGAGGGTACTGTATCAAGAATCCTAAGTTATGGGATGAGAAGTTTCCTTATGTACAACATGACTATAATCATGCCATGTATTCTTATACTCAGAAAACTCCTTTTGAAGTATGTTTAGGGAATTTTCCTAAATCACCTATGGAATTTGTTTTCAGAGAGGCAAGTAAATAGGATGGACACAATGATACAAATATAGATCAAATGTTTATTCAAAATATCCAGAACGTACATCAAGAAGTACAGGAACAGTTGGAGAAAAGTTAAGATAAATACAAGGCGAGGCATGAAAAACATCGGGTGTAATATTCCATATATAAAATTTTTGAAGAACATAAATAAAATGATAGAAATGGTAGACAAACAAGAATATAACTAGAAGAACACCACAATAATACCAATATGATAGCAAAATAACACCAGAATGAACACTTTGATTACTTAGAGCAATGTTCACTTGCCTCTTCGAGGGGGAAACCTCTAGTCGAGTAGAGCTCTAATACAATAATATCCAAGAAAAAAGTTCTCGTACCCTCGACTTCTATTTATACTAAATATGTCCATCAAAAGAACCATATAGAGGGAAATTCTTCTAGAAGCGAAAGCTTCTATTAGGTATTCTTACATTCGACTCATTCTTCCTTATTGCTAGGCCTTATTAATATTGACCTTTATTACATCGGAGTATATTATTCTACCTAAGTGAGGGGTTAGGTCCCTAACATGTCCTCCCCCTTAAAAACAACCTTGTCCTCAAGGCTTGAGATGTGGAAATTGCTGTAGAATGGTAGTTGGTTCCCAAGTGGCATCTAATGGGGTTGTATCTTTCCACTGGACTAAGACTTCCTTGATGGTTAGATGACGCAGGAGATGCCCACATTGGTCCATAAATTCTTGTGGCTGTAGCCAAATGGAGCCTTCTTCGTCCAACTCTGGAAGGTTGGTTTGAGTTTGGCACTTAGCTCCAATCACCTTCTTTAAGTAGGAAACATGAAAAACATGATGTAGCTTAGAATGACTAGGAAAAGCTAACTGATAGGCCACCTGTCCCACACGCTTGAGAACCGTATAAGGACCATAAAATTTGGGTGCCAGTTTCTGGCAATGGTCAGCCTTGAGGGGATTTTTCTTGTAAGGTTGCAGTCAAAGAAACACCTGATCCACTTCTGCAAATTGACATTCAGAGTGACCCTGATCTGCTTGTTGCTTCATGTGATTCTAGGCCATGACCAAATTCTCTTTGAGGGTATGAAGAATAGCTTCGTAAACTGTAAGCGTATGATCAACCACCTGAACCTTCGAGACACCTAGAAAATATGAGAGAACTGAAGGTGGCTTTTGTCCATATACCTCTTCAAAAGGAGTCATGTGGGTAGTTGTATGGTATGAAGTTTTGTACCACCATTCATCTAGTGGTAACGATTGAGCCCACTGATTTTTCTTTTCCAAGGCAAAACACCTCAAATATGTTTCTAAACACTTGTTGAAAACTTCAGTTTGGCCATCAGTCTGGGGATGATAAGATGTGCTGAGATGAAATTGGGTGCCTTGTAGCTTGAACAATTATTGCCAAAAATTGCTGGTGAAATTTGGGTTGCGATCAGAAACAATAGAATGCGGCATGTCATGAAGCTTGAAGACCTGATCCATGAAAATTTGAGCCATAGTGGATGTTGTAAATGGGTGTTGAAGAGAACATAAATGAGCATACTTGGAAAGACAATCAACTACCACCATGATGACCGATTTATTGCCCGATTTAGGTAAGCCTACAATAAAATCCATAGAGATATCTCGCCAAATATTAGGTGGAATCATAAGCAGTTGTAGTGTGTTAGTATATTTGATTGTTTCTCCCTTGTTTCATTGACAAAAATCACATTCAGCCACAAAATTATGAATTTCCTATTTCATACCATCCCAGAAAAAAAAACGTTTGAACCTATCATAGGTTTTGGTAAACTCGGAGTGCCCAGCTGTGGGTGTAGCATGAAGCTCAGAAAGTACCATGGATTTAAGTTTTGACTATTTACTTAAATACAAATGACCTTTGTATCGCAACTCATCATGGAGCCAAGAGTACCCTAGGAAAACTGGAGAATTGGATTGAAATTGTTGTATCAGATGTGAAATTTTGGGATCGTGTAGCCATTCTTGGCAAATGACTTGGAGCCAATCTGGTACAATGAAGGAGAGAGAAAAAAGGGACCATTCATCTTCATATTTTCGGGAAAGTGCATCTGCAACCACATTGTCTTTGCCTTTCTTTTAAATGATCTCTTAATCATATTCAAAGAGTTTATTCACCCATTTATGTGTCTCTGGGGAGGAAATGCGTTGTTCCAGAAAATACTTGAGGCTTTGATGATCTGTCTTAATTTGAAAGCGTTGCCCCAATAGATATGGGTGCTAAAGATCAACGACATGCATAATAGCCAACATTTCCTTTTCATAGATTGATTTGCCCAAGTTTCGTTCAGATAATTGTTTTCTCGTAAAGGCCAAATGAAACCCTCTTGCATAATGAAAATGCCAATTCCTTTCCCTGAAGCATCACATTCCAGGACACAGGTATTTGTGAAATCAGGAAGGGCCAGGACTGGAGTGGTGCACATGGCCATTTTCAAGGTTTTAAAATCCTAAGCAACTACTGGAGTCCAAGTGAAATAATTATTTTTAAGGAGTGCAGTGAGAGGTGTCGCAATCTTTCCATAATTCTTAACAAACTTGCGATAATAACCTATTAATCCTAGAAATCCATGCAAGTTTTTGAGAGTCTTTGGGTGAGGCCAGTCTTGCATAGCTTCAATATTTTTAGGATCCACCCTGATGCCTGCCTTGCCAAAAATATGACCCAAGTACTTGACTTCAGAGGCGCCAAAACCACATTTAGATTGTTTCAAGAAAATTTGGTGCTAAGAGAGTAGATGGAGAACTTGATCCACATGAGCAAGATGGTCTATCCAGGTTTTGCAATAGATGAGGATATAATCAAAGAAAACTAATACAAAATGATGGAGAAAAGGACGAAAGACATGATTCACGAGGCTTTGGAAAGTGGAGGGAGAATTACACAAGCCAAAGGGAATGACCAAAAACTCATAGTGGCCTCATGAGTTCTAAAGGCAGTCTTAGGAATGTCTGCCTCTTTCATATGGATCTAGTGGTAGCCAGAACGAAGATCAAGTTTAGTAAAGAACTGGGCCCCACTCAATTCATCCAAGAGGTCATCAATGACATGAATGGGAAATTTGTCTTTAATGGTGAGTTTGTTGAGGGCACGAAAGTCATGAAACATGCGCCAAGAACCTTCTTTCTTAAGTACCATGACCACTGGAGAAGAGTAGGGGCTCGTACTAGGGAAAATAACACCTGCGTTAAGAAGTTCTTGAACCATTTTCCCAATTTCATTTTTTTGGGAAAATGGGTGATGATAGGGACGTATATTGGGAGGAAGACTTATAGGGACAAGAGGAATGGAATGATAATGA
Source organism: Picea mariana (assembly GCA_032191745.1). Classification (NCBI taxonomy): domain Eukaryota; kingdom Viridiplantae; phylum Streptophyta; class Pinopsida; order Pinales; family Pinaceae; genus Picea; species Picea mariana. The sequence goes on from JASDQU010439210.1 coordinate 14,409, forward strand.
ACACCACGGGAAGGAGGGAGTCCTTGGGGAGTGGAAAAAACTGCTTGATGTTTAGAGAGGATGGATTGGAGGTCCTGCGACACATAGGGTGTCTCAGTTCCTTGTATGGCATGGAGTTGGGAAATAACTCTCAAATGACCATTTTTTAGAAGATTTTCCATGCAATGGGAACTAATGACCTTAGGGGAACTGAAGGTGATTCATTGGAACTTATATTCTTGGACCTCTTGGTCGAATTGCATGGTTAATTCCTTAAAATCCACGAGAATGGGACCCAAATTCCTTAGCCAGTCTCCACCCAACACAATGTCACAACCATCCATGTCGATATAAAACATATGATATTTCAGGTGGTAGTCACCAATTTGGAGATGCACATTTTCACAATGCCCTCAACATTTCATGGACCTGCCATTGGCAATCATGATTTGGAAATTATTGGCTGCCTCGATATAGAAATTAGTCTCTTGGTCAATGTGACAATGAATNTTGAGGGTTTGGGGAGCAGAGAAGTCAGTGGGAGCATTTAGGGAAATGATCGGTTCAACTTTGGGAGGGTCCGAGGGAGGGGTTATTTCATTGGGTTCATGTGACACAGACACAAGGGGAGCTTCAACATCCTCTTATGAAACATCCTCCGAGATGGCCATAATTTTTTTTTGTTCCTTACACTTGTGTCCCATAAAATATTTGTCATCACAATTATAACAAAGGCCTTTGAGTTGGCGTTCAGGCATTTCGGCCCTGGTCAATTTTTGGATCTTTAGTGGAGTAGAAGGAAGAGTGGGATTGATTGGTTTAGTGCGAGGAATAAAGGAGGGTTTTCGGTTTTGAGAAGAGACAACCTATTGTGCTTCCTTAGCTCTTTTAGTATCCTCCAACCAAATCTAAGTCCGATCCATGAGGACATGGGCACAAATCTCATCCTTGAGGACACTAATAAAACATTCTCAGAAAAAAGCATTAGACATGCTCTCTGTACGAAAAGCCAATCCCTCAAAAGAAACTATAAAGTCTTCCACTATGCCAGAATGTTTCAACTTTGTCAAACGACCTAAATGGTTGGTGTCAGTGTCAAAGCGTTCATAAAACTCTGCCACAAAGTGTGTACAAGCAATATACCCTTGACGGACAATTTTTCTCCATTGCCACCATTGCCAATGTTCTTGATCTAGATGGAGAACACCATATCGAAATTTGGCCAAGTCATCTGTAATGTCGTACAAAGAGAAATAATGTTCCATTTGAGTTACCCAACCAGTGGGATCTGAGCCATCAAATTTAGTCACATCCACACGCGAAAGGCATAAGTCACACTGAAAGTGATGGGGCAAAACATTATGGGAATGAGAGGAAGTTTCAGCTTCGGTATGCAAAGGTGGGTCAGATAAAGGGGGATCTGCAGGGATATGCAGCTTGATGCAGATCATCGAAGCGATAGATTCAAGCTGGGTAGTCATGCCTTGTTTAAGGTTTTGTTTGAGTTCCTCGATTGAGGCAGAGACAGAGGAAGGCATGTTTTTATTGATGGTGGAAATATTGGCACTGAGCTGTCTCACTTCTTGTTGGGTCTCTGTGAAATTAGATTGCAAGGTATTGAAGCGAGGTTCCAAGTTTTGGCTACGGGTATGGGCCATGATGACGAGGGAACCAAAAAGGGGCGGGTGGGGTCAAAATATTTGCTGAAAAATGATATGTATGATTGTGATAAGGGTGAAGAGATAAATCCAATGGAATAGGTCTCAAATAATGGTGCAACAAAATCCAGACTTTTTTTTTCTTACACTTGCAGAGTTATACGTCGGTCTGAAGAATACTGCAGTGATGAAATGATCAAATGCTTAACCAAGAATAAATGTGTAGTGATTTGGCAACTCGAACACAGTTGCACGACAATATATCTTGTCTGTTTTAATTTTTGTTTCCGTCTCCAAGGGTTAGGTATTCAAGGGTTCTATAGACAAGGGTTTTCCCTGTGCTATATCTCTCTGATATACGTGTGAGGTCCAACAGTAGTACTCAACCCAATATCTCAGGGCATCAACTAAGGAGTCTAGACCGTGCCCTTAGTCGTACTACCCGAATACCCAGGTACTAGAGAGTATCTTCCCGAGTGTTGTTCTCGGTGGCACTATAGCAGTCAGGTGGCTGATCGGTTTATCTAAAGAGGGATTTAGGAAATCTAGTCGATCCGTATACAAGTGTTGTCTGATGCGCTACCACTCGAAGGGGTACTAATAGGGGTTACAAGGGTGGAAAAAAAATGTGCACTTAAGTACCACTTGTATTTCATGCGTGTATGAATCCCCAACCATGGGTTTATGCGCGTAATGACAGATCTCTGTAGCTTAAAGATGGCAAAATACATCTCTACCCTGAAAAAATATTAACCCACAAATTTCTGTCGAGGAAAGTGCTCTGATACCACTTGTAATATTCCAGATACAAAAAGTGTGCAGAACAGAAATAAAATGCTAGAAATGGCAGACGAACAATAATATAATCAGAATAACACCACAATAATACCAATATGATACCAAAATAACACCATAATGAGCACTTTGATTACTGAGATAAATGTTCACTTGCCTCTTCGAGGGGGAAACCTCCAGTTGAGTAGAGATCTATTACAATAATATCCAAGACAAAAGTTCTCATACCCTCGACTCCTATTTATACTAAATATGTTTATCAAAAGAACCATCTAGAGGAAGATCCTTCTAGAAGCGAAAGCTTCTATTAGGTCTTCTTACATTCGACTTATTCTTCCTTATTGCTAGGCCTTATTAATATTGACCTTTATTACATCGGAATATATTCTTGTACCTAAGTGAGGGGTTAGGTCCCTAACATCGGGTTGATCATCATTTCGAAGTTGGTGATAAAGTATGGTTACATATCAACAATGATAGAATGAAGGGTGAACGTAAAAATTTAAGGCTAATTTGATATGGTCCATTCAAGATCTTGGAGAAGATTGGTACTAATTCCTTTCATTTAGATCTACCAGCCTACATGCAAATGTATTTAGTGGTAAATGTTGAGACTTTGAAGCTTTATGAGCCTCCTATGATTATGGATGAATATGGAAGTATTCAAGTTCCAACAGTTGATGATTTTTCTCCAGAGTATTTGTAAAAGCTATAGGAAGATGTTATTCTTGACAAAAGAATCATGAATTTACAACGAGGTGATGTGGAATATCTTCGAGTTGGTATTAAAGGGGTAAAACCAAGTAAATAAAAATGGATGGAGATCATAAGGGTGAGGGATCTTTACCCTCAATTAATTTCTAAATAATAAAAAAATTTGGTGGTCCAAAAGGATTCCAATGGGGAAGAATCATCCAGGAATGCTCACAAAGGTCTAGAAGGATCCAAAACACTCACAGAGGTCCAAAATGATTCATAAATGCTCAAAATTAAACCATCCAAAATTCTCTTGAAAATTCCATCAATGCGTAGATATTGTTGATAATTTTCCAACAGTGCAAAAATCACCTCAAACGAAGTTCGTATGCAAAAGTTATGGATGGTCAAAGTTCAGGTAAAACTACGAAAAAGTCAAAGTCAAAAAGGATAAAGGTGACATGTGACACCACTGAAAGGGTGACACATGGCATGACCATACGATTGTATGGTGCTAATGTGGCCACACCATGGAACACCACATGGAACTTTGCTCTGATACCACTTTGTAACACACCCAACCCCCTAAAAGTCATTAGGATGATGGGATGTGAAAATTCCTCAAAAAATTCCTAAAGAAAAAACACCCTCTTAAGGGTACTTCTAAAGTCAATTCTAAGCTCGAAAATCAAATATTCTCATCAAGAGATTTCCAATGATTCCAACTATGCTAAAATATGAGTCCTAGTTTGCAATTTATTGTATTTTGAAGATACAAGGCCTTTTCCAGCCAAATTCTACCTCTTACCCATGTGGGCCCTTGACATCCATACTATCTAATGTGGCAGAAAGGTGTGTGTTTATGGGTCATAACTCGTGGTCGTGAAGTGGAAATCCCCGACTAACTCGATGCGATTGGCATGCCTTAGCACGAAACCCTTCACATCCAGGGATTTGGGCATTTGACCTTCCAAAGGGTTCTCACTTAAAGAGACTTTCGGATGTCTGATGGTTTGGATATTTGTGGCTATGATTCACTTATGAGGTTATTTTGGAGTTGTGAGGAAGATCCCATAAGCACAAGCCCTCCTGATCTTGACCTAGAACCACGACATAGAACCCTAAATCATCTAGGCATTCGAGCATTCAGAATGCTTCAAAAACATAACCCTCACACTCTTTCAGATGTTCAGATATACGAATATCACTTGTCAAAAGGAAATGCATCCCACCATACCCAATTGACAATGGGCAGTTCCTCATCACCCCCCCTCCTCCTTGATATAACATGTGCCCAAGCCAAGGTACCACCTACCACTAAACCATTGGCTATGAAAAGCGTGGGTCCCACCTCTCCCCTTCTCATTTATACCTTCGATGTGCAACTTACATGTCCTTCAAATCAAACAATAAAGATCAAAGGGAAATCGATGTGAGAAATCCTTTTTGACCCCCACGTCTTGCCGACTGGTAATGGAGGGGATGGGTACAAAATATAGATACCGTTGGTTTCAATGCACGTGAGGTGGCAAGAGTTCATTGGGCCATTCCCCTTGGTTTTTTTCAAAACCAACAAGGGACCCCTCAAAAACCAGTTGGATACACTTTTGATGGTTGATCAGACAGATAGGAAATCCATGAACCAACAACAGAGGATTTGTGATCTTGTGATCAAAGGTTGAGATCTATTGTAGGGGTTATTCGGTTCTACCAACTAGACCCACCATTTTACTAGTCAAGTTGACTACATTTGGTCAGAGAAATTGGTCGAATGGACAGTTAGAGTTGACCGACCAAAGAGTTAAAGAATGTAACTCACTAGTAACTGTATATCACTCATATATATGTGTGTGTGTGTGTGTGTGTCTATGAAATTTAAAGAGAGAGACTATTTTGGCTATCTAATAAAATGAACTGATGGTTCTCCCACTTCATGTAATGTCTACTTGTGTCTCTATGTGTTTCTATATATAATGTTTTAATGCGTATTGCTTTGTCTAAGGATCTAATAATAGCTTCTTTTACTTTCCCTTAGACTACAACATTGGTTCTATTGCTGATAGTTTTGAACTCATGCATGCATACAGAAAAGGGATCATAGATGTTAAATTTGGAAGACATACGCAAATGGTGGGAGCGTAAATTATCAATTATATTAAAAACTACGTAAGAAGAAATCAACCGAAGCTAGCTGAATAACTTACTCAGTGATTTTTAGAGATGCACAAACGATTCTTGGAAGCCATTCCAGAAGAACTATACAAATATCTCAACTAGTCTAATGCACAAACTCACCCTCAATTAACAATTGATGCACAAAATCATAAATGTAGGAAGAACAAACCTCAACGAGTGGTTCAAGAATATTGTGTGAGATTACATTGAAGAAAAAGAGATTGAAGATGGAGATTCAGTCGAAACCATCAAAAAAAAATTCTACATAGAATTACACGACGACAGATTCCTTTGCACTATCCCATATTTTCTTCATAAGTTCCTTTTAAACAAGGGATTTAGAGACATCGTCGAATACCGACCCCTTTTGAAAAATCCTCCTTCGAATTTCAATTGGAAAGAAAAAACAAGAAGAGTGGGAAGAATTTCTAGAATCTAATTACAAAGATAAGAGAGAAGCTTGGGACTATTTTATAAAGAGATGAAACCAAAAAGAATGAGCAACATCGGTGATTGCGAGTAAATTGGATCGACGACGGGGGGTTGGATAATCTGTGAGATGATATAAGTCAAAGTCGAATTCAAATCACACCCAAGTTGAAAATGTCATAAGTCAAGAGGAAGATAACTGAATCAAGTGCAAATTTTGCACGTTGAACGCAGACCCATAAACCCTCAACATATATTTAAAAATTGGAGTGGGACAAGAGGAAAAATAGGCGAGAATATTTAATAAATGAAAGGGATATTTGAAATTCTCATAGAAAACCTACCCAGGCACGACATATTTTTGGAGTAGCCCTTGGGAGTGCCCCTACGACTCCTGGGAGGAGTAAAAGCTTGCAAGTGAGTATGGCAGCTGGTGTTTCACAACAATAAATTGACCAAGTCGATATGGATATTGATGATTTGGGACTCACGGTTTGAATTTCCGCTGTAAGAAGCCCCAACCTGCGTATTGCAGTCTTCCTCTACTAGAGACTTCATGTGGATATGCAATCACCAAGGGTATGGTGCCGAATTGACAATGTCGGTTAGATAAGAGACACATTGCTAATTGAAGTATAAGAAAATATCGAAAATCAACTAGAGGATATAATCCTCCATATAAGAGACCTCATGGACTCCGCCCCTGCTAAATCTACTTTTGGAAGACTCTAAATCAACAAACAGTGAAAATGAATCAACACAACCCTTCAGAGGACAATTCGTCGAGTATATAGACAAAGGTTGTCAAACATATGATCTAAATCCAAGAAAAGAACAAGTGCAGTTAGAACTCAAATACAGTCCAACTGAAGACCAACAACAAATTGTATTGGTAGAGTCAAATAGTTAGGATTTGACTCCAAAAAGAAGTTTGACTTCCCAGTCGACTTCGACCCAAACTATTGCAATAGTTCCAGCCTTGAAAAAATCCAAGAAAATAACAATGGGCCTCAATCACATCCTGATCTATGAAGGCGATTGTTACACATTATTTTTTTCACAACTATGACCATTAATGATGTGTTCCTACCCTTTGTCATTTGAAGGATTATTTCCTTAATCCCTAAAGAAGATGGAATAAAAACCTTTCCTAGAGAGATGAAACTATGGAAATTTCCTTTAAAAACCCTAATTTATGAAAGTGTTGCATGTTGCACCATTGCATCATGCGACACCCTTAAGGTGTCACATGTTTCACCATAATAGCCTGTGACATTGTCACATTTTTCTAGTTCATAGGGTGCGACATTGTTCGTACGAAGGAAAAAAAAAAAGAAATTTGAGAAGTTTCTAGAATAGAAGCTTCAAGGATGAGGTGTCCTCTGATCGATTTGGATCTCACTCATATTCCTGATTTGGTGAGATCCTAACCTCTCATCCTAGCCTTCTCATCCCTTCCTTTTCAAATCTATAAAGGAAGCATCTCTCATGAAGAAATCTAATCATCTAATCAACGAATCAATCAATCAATCTTTTTTAAGGTGACTTTTGACCTGGATGGGCTGGTATCAAACCTATGGTGTCAAAACTCATAGAAGCAAAGAGTGTGTGTTGGAGCAAGGAATCATTGGGAGGGACTTCAAAACATCAAGGCTTTGGTTGTAATCTCTTCCATTATTATTAATACAACAATATATGTTATTTCCCACAAATGCTATCTAGTTTAGGTTATATTTGTTGCATTTCTCCTTGATCATTTGCACAGGTTTTATCAAATTATAATTTTGTTGCTTCCTATATTGTTGGCTTGTGTTTTCTTACAAGTTATCATCCACAAGTCTTAAGGCATAGCTATAATCTACAAATACCGAGGACAACTATCGATTACAAGGTGTGATCTCTTTCTAGCCAGTATTTTTTATTACATAAACCTAGAGAAAGTTATATGTTTTGTGCTGTTTTGTTCTAGTCTTGCTTTCTGAGTCTAAGGATTTCAGTCTGTGTCTGCATAGACCGATTTGTCCGACAAAAAAATTGGCGACTCTGTTGGGGAAAAATATTTCGGATTTGTTCTCCTGGTTTTTCTTTGGCCTTTACCTTGTTTTTGCTCGAGTTTAACCTCTTGAGTCACTGGGTGATCCAACTTTACTCTCAGAATCGAGATCGTTTGGGATATTTGGATTTTTTTTTTTTTTCATTTTTTAGAGTTTGTGTCGCACTTCCCTTTGAGAGACAATGCACCACTGTCACACTGTGCTAGTGTATAGCCTGCAAAACTGGCTATTGTCGCGTTGTTCTGCATTACAGACTGCGATAGTCCTATAGAAACAAATTTGTTTGTTTCTCTCTCTTCCGATCTCATATTTGGTTTTTGCCTAGTTTTTTGGTTTTCCTATTTGGTCTTGATATTGATCCTTGCAGTCTTAAGTCTACAATTTTGTCCATTTTTGTAATTTTTGAGATTTTTATAAAAAAATTCATGACTGCTTGCTTTGTTTTTAGCATTTTTGATTGTTTCTTAAAGGGTTATAATCTATTATCTCTTTCTTTGAGTGTCTTTCAGTATGTCTCTTAATTTCTTTTCTCAAATCATTTTTTATTGTGAATTATTTAGTGAAAGAGAACTTCTTCCTTTTATTGAATAATTCGTTTTAAAATACATTGCTTGGATTTCTTTTGCTTTTAAAGAAACTTGTTTCTATATTGATGTATTTAGATATATCTTTGAAATCAAATTTTTTGATTCTTGCATTGCTTTAGTTGGTGGGCATTTTTAGTTTCTTTGGGAAGAAACATTTTGAATAGCGAACATTTTGGTTTAATGAATTTGGGACATCGTGCATCCAGGAATATAAAAAGTTTTCTCCTTCTCGTAATATAAATTTCATCAAAGTAAAACATCGCATTTTCATTTATTTTCATGGTTTAGAGTCAGTCAAAACATCATCTTGTCCACTCCATTTTCCTTGTGAGTAAACAACAACAATAAAATTAACACGCTAATTAAAATCTTTTTAGAAAATTTTACTTTTCACTGGTAGCAAACCTACATTAGATTAGTCGTAGGGATTTGGAATAAGTGTTGATGATAACTCTCCAAAGCTATCAAAAAAACATAGAATATTGAGTTAGGGGGTGAAATCCATTTGTTGCATCTCTGTTTTGGGTAGCCCTTCTCACACAAGGGTCAATCACGAGGTCACATTGGGGCCAACAGAGTAACTAACCCTTCTTCGTTGGTATTGGTGGATTGGTTTGAACGTAGTACAAATAGTGTTGAAAGACACTTGGGGATCACTTGGGAGGTTCACACCTTGGTCAAAGGCACCTCTCAAGGGGATTTCGGGTTACGACCCTGCCCTTGTGTGTATACTGAGCTATCGAATGTTTCCCCAGGCATTGTTGTTGTAAGTGGTAACACTTAGAAACCATGGTATTTAGGGCTCATACACGAGGTGACAACAAAGGGGAAAGTATTTGTAGTACCTAGAATAGATGTTGGTCAAACTCACTCAGGATCCTTGGAGGGTAACCCATGATTATACCATGAGGGAACTTGCACTAGGGTGTAATTCTGTTAAGTAGGCTCCAAGTAACTGATCCACCTGATCTATCTCAACCCCTTCTTATTTTGATCTCGTGACATTGGATTTCATCACCAACTAGTGCATTCACTGTGACAAGGTTTTTTGTTTGTTTCCTTTCTTCCTAGATTTTTTATAGTGTGTGTTGTTTGTTTTTCTTTGTAGACCTTGGATTGAGTTTGTATATATGGCCTCAGTTCTCAAAACGACCAACCAAGGGACCCCTTTTCCCGGGGAACCTTTTGTTTTTCCTTCTTATGGAAACATTGGTCGTCCTTTTATTGCCACTTTGAGTCTTCCATGATTCACTATTGGGTTACTATTATGGTTGTTTTCCAATCCGGTAATCATGAATGCACTAGGTGTTTCAGATGCAAGCACTCCACCCCAAGAACATCAACCTCATTTTGATCCTTCACCTTCTTCGCTCGTCAAGTCTTCTTCCCTTTCTTCTTCTTCTTTTCCTAGTGAAAGATCTAAAGCTAGTAACTAGGTGGATAAGAAGAAGAAGAAAAGGAAGATTAAGAAGAAGAAAAATAAGTGAGGGGCCAAGCTTCCAACCACTGCATTCATGTTGGAAAAAAACAACCAACTACTATTCATCATGCTCAGACTTTTGATGTTGTCGTCAACACTACCAAGTCAACTCGTAATCTCAAATTCCCTTGCAGGATTTGTAAGGGTGACCATCTTCTTAAGGATTTCGCTGGTTTATCCAAGGTCTTATAAGTGTGGTCTACGGGTTCTCAACAACCCATGTCGCCAGTATTTGGACATCATATTGATGACAACCCATAAACTAGTCATAGTACGGTCGGGGAAAAGAAAAGTAGAGTCAAATTTCCTTGTAGGTTATGTGAAGGAAGTCATCTAAATTACCTTTGCCCTCATATGGATGAGGATTATTGTTTATTGGAAAATATTGTTGATGTCCAACAAAAAATTTCAACTGCTTAATATAGACTCTCTCCCAACTCACCACCACTTGATCAAGTGGTCAATCCGACACCATCATCGATTGATCCCACTCTTCCCTTGAAGAGTGAAGTTAAAGTGGTTGATCTGACACCATCATCGGTTGCTCCCACTCTTCCCTTAAAGAGAAGTTAAAGTGGTCGATTCAATTCCATCATTGGCTGATCCAACTCTTCCTTTGAAGAGTGAAGTTGATAATGCTCAGTTTTTTCTCATCTCTTCATATTATTCTGGACTAGGGGGTATTTAAACCATTCCCACGAAACCCCCTCCAAGTACTGAGATAATTTATCTTGATTGGAATAGATTGACAACACCTCGTTTTCATTCCTACCTTCCTTTTGAAATCATTGTGCGGGTTTTCAATATAAACATATGTCACACTATAGTAGACGAAGGTGCTTCTGTTAGTATTTTATCCTCAATGGCTTGGAAAGCTCTAGGTTCCCCTCAGTTTGTTTCCGTTAACCATAATCTAGTAACTTTTGACAGAAGAGCTAGTAAATATTTAGGGATCCTTCCTTAGTTACCTACTACCTTAGAAGGGGAAACTATCCATATTGATGTGATGATAGTCCAAGGACCCTTATATTTTAATTTACTCCTTGGGCGAGACTATGTTTATGCTATGAAAGCTATTGTGTCCACACTCTTTCGAGTGATGTATTTCCCTCATAATGGAAACATTGTGACCATTGACCAACTTTCATTCTTTGGACCTCATATGACAACCAACCATCCAACTTCCCTAAATGTTCCCAATATAGTGGTATTTCCCCTACCACAGGTTAATTATGTGGTGACATGTCCCATGTTTTCAACTGTCAATGAGAATGAGCCTCTCGTAGTATGCCCAACTTATTTTGACTTAGATTTGGTAGTTGAAATGGTGATATCTTCGATAGGGCTATTAGAGCATACTATCCCTACCCCTATTGCAACCCTCGATATGTATTCCTTCTAGAGCATTGTTCTCCCGTCCAACAAAGATTTCATGGAAGCCATGATCGAGGTATGTCCCTTGAAAGGTATTCCTTCCATAACATTGTCCTCTTGGAATCCATGATCAATATGAGGTCACATGCATATTTTTTCTTTCTTTGTGGAAATCTCCTTAAAAAATGAAACAGAGGTCTGGGAATCGAATCTAGAGGTCATGAGCATAGTTCTTTGTTTGTCTCAAGCTCATTAAAAAACTCAACATACTTTCACCCCCCCTCCGATTTATTCGAGTCTTTTACTAGATCTCATGACTCAACCTTCATTTCATATGCCTATGTCGGTTGATCCTTGTTCTTCCTTTGGTGAAAATTTACCTATTAGTAGCCAGGATTCTAACTAGGTACAAAAATCGGTGACCACATAATATTTGCAGATGAAACAAATCTTGGGGGCATGTCTCCAGCCTCTGGACCTCATGTTGGAGTTAATCTATTAGCTTCGTAAGTTGGGGGAAAAGTTCCAACCACCCATGGGTATCACTCGAAACCTTTGGAATTTATGTTTGGAATTTCTGAGCATAGTTAGTTTTTAGTTTCAAGCTCGCGAAAAAATGAAACCTATACAAGCATAGTTTTACTTTGTTTCAAGCTTGTGTAAAAATGAAACCAATTTCGAGCTTAGTCTTTGTTCTTTTATTTTGGTCTGTGATCCTCCTTTTGAGTTAGTGTTGCAAATACAATTGTCATTTCATCAATATGTTCAAGAGAAGTCCAATCAAAAAATCCTTCTATTGCGTCGGCCATTTCTGTAGTCTTTAAGCCTTTTACAGTGTTGACCATCCCCGAGTCAATCCTCACTCACTCTATACTATGATATAATTCAAATATTTGTACCTGTTTCGCGTCGTTGATAGGGGATACATCACGGCCCTCATGCAATGAATCACTTCCTATTGACTTAAACACATTATCTAGGAAGTTGGTTTAGAAACTTTACAATACCTTGGGTCTTGCATGCCTCAATGGAAAGTTTCCTCACCTATGACGACAAGTTTTCATCATTGAACTTCGATTGAATGATTCTATGGGTGTTCGAAATCAAATCATTTATTCACACTCCATAGAATGTACTTGTGTACCTTAAGGGCCATCATCATCATTGATGGTTCCTTTCGCATCTGCTAACAATCTTTATCATTGACCGATAATCATATGGTTCATACCATGTTCAACTTCGAATCCTTTATTCACATGGTTAAATTTGTACTATGGAACAGTAGAAATGAAGACCTTGAATCATATTAGGTAGAACCGGGCTACGATGGAGTATTTTGAGTATGTGTTGTTACATATATCCACAGTGCATGTCTCGCGGCTATGTTAAAATTTGAGTCTTTATGACATAGATCCACAGTCTATTTTTGGTGGCTATGTTCAAATTTGAGTCATAAAGGCATGGATCCATGGTGTATTTTGGTGGCCATGACCTACCTTACTTGACATGGATCTTTGCATGTTGACACTTATTCTTTGAGTCACTTATATTCT
>JASDQU010439210.1:27512-43616 GCA_032191745.1 Picea mariana
GGTGTACTATGTATATGTGTGATTGTTTATTTCTTACTGCTCATTATTGGATAATAATTCTACATTGATATAACATTTGAAGAAAAAGATTATAATTACGCTATTACTAATTCACCCCCCCTCTCAGTAATCCAACACCATGTCCCATTATGTTGTTGGTAATAATCATTCAGGAAGATTTCTCGATGATTCATTTCTTGATTCTGGCAAACATCTTCTTGATTTTCAATGCAATTGACAAAACTCAGACCGACATGCGCTTGGTACACTTTAAGTTGGGTGTGCTATATCAAAACTTAGTCCGACGCACACTTTTTATCGTTCTTCACACAAAACTTGGAATGAGCATGCACAACTTCGTTTGTGTGTACACGCAAAAGGAACCCAAAACTTTGGGTGCCAACGCTCAAAATAGATATTCAGCTACCGTAGAGGTTTGATATGGTCAAAATTAACAATTGGCTAAATTTTCATAAATAGAGAAAGACCAAATCAACTAATCACCCAACTAACTAATCTATGCATACTCGGTCAACCGAATTCTTCTAGAACTAGAGAGAATAATTACCATACTCCAACAATAGCAAGGCTCATAGATGAAAAAGAGGAGGACAACAATAAGGCTCTACATGATATTTAGGATGAACTAAAAAATCTCAATGACAATTACTACTTTCTCTTTCAACCCATCCAAGATTCAAAATGAGTTTCAAAGGAGAACAATAGTCAAGAGAGAGAACAATACTCTTCAGGTGGAAACCCCCTCCACTCCATCCCTCTTGACAATTAATATGACTAAATCATTGATATTTGAAGTTTAATATTGACTTATAACTATGGTCTAGTGTATCTATTTATTTCTAGTTATTGTCACAATCACATTTTTCTTAAGAAAAAGATCAAAACCATAAACCAAACAACACTTCACATTATCTTAATAATATATTTTGTTAACAAGAAAGCAAAAGACACTAGATATTTTTCGTTTGAGAACAATATCAACCTCATTCTACTTAAATCAGAGCCGAGACTCCAACACGAGCCTCCTCGTTTGATTCCCACTTGATATTTTAATCCAAATTTATCACCAATTTCTTCCTATGATACTCAAAATAAAGAGTAAAGGTGCCATTCACTTATTCCGAAAACTTTGCATACTTCCAATAACATAACTATATCTTTAAATGTACTATTTTTCCACAAGGATTAAGAAGAGAAAGTTTCAACTGATTTTGTAAATCTCTTTTTAAAGGATTTTAGAGAAACTTTGCATACCTCCAATAACATAACTATATCTTTAAACGTACTATTTTTCCACGAGGATTACAAAGAGAAAGTTTCAACTGATTTAGTAAAAAAAAACTTCTTTATGTATTTTAATTACAATTACAATATGTATTGGACATGAAATCAGAACCAAAAATTTAAGTCAAATGTCCAACTAATAGACAGTTATTTGTATATAAATAGAATTGGGGCATGTATGTTTCCTTCTCCCCATGCATAAACTCCACTCCTCGCTCTCATCTTCCAAGATGGCTTCTCTCGCTTTTAAAGCCGACTCAGATCTTCAGAAGTAGAATTCAAATTACAAGAGCTTGACCAAAATTCTTCCTATGTTCGGAGGCTTGTGCGAGTTTCTTGGAGACAGAAAATTGGCTACCATGAGTAGCGAAGATGAGTTGAATGAAAAAATTAATGGTGTTAAAGAAACAATATAAAAAATAATACTGTGATGCTGAAATTGCAATTGGGAGATGCAGATGGTGTTGGGGAGGTGAGGGAATCGAGCATGAGAATCATGAGGGGGAAATATTGGAAGCCTATGTTGGAGACAATAAACGAGTCCCCCAGGTCTAACAAGAAGAGGATTAATGTCATCTAATTTTCTAATCATCCCTCTCCTCCTCTGATGAATGAAGAGGAACTATTTGTCACAAACCTAATCTTCATGCTCTATGTATATAAAATCATGACGTCATGCACACGGTTTTCTGAATTACATGAGTTTGTAATATAACTTTTATCTCAATAAGTTTAAGTGGTGAATCAGATCTATGTTTCATTAACATCTCTGCAAATTTTGAAAGTGGTTAGTATTTTTAGTTGTCACTATTTACCATGAAAAACTGATCTGTTTTGTTGTATGGTAGTGTTACAATAATCCTTAGAGGAAGCACACAGACAGAGCAATTTGCAATGCGTTGAGAAAAAAGTAATGGAGGAACAATGCCTAGAGGAATTGCAATGCATAGTGTGCACAAAATTCTTATAGAACTTGAGTCGCAAGGGAGAACCCGAGGACCAAGTAATCTCTTTCTTGTGTTTTTGTTTTCAATTGTTAAATGATCCAAAGGCTACAAGTAAGTTGACATAGATGTTAGCTACTTTCATGAGGGAACAAGAAGTAGAGGAAATCATCCCATCCCCTCTTCTAGAAAGAGATGTATGTTAGGTAAGTAAGAAGAAGTGCGCTGGAAAGTAAATATTTTGTTCTCATGATAGTGAAACAAAAAGAAGAAGATATAATAGATTCTTTATCAGGTTGTGATCTAGAGCATAAACAAGAGTTGGTCAAAATCATATCTAACTATGGTGAGTTATTTCAAGAACCTATAGGGTTGCCTCCTAAGAGGGAGGTTGAACATGAAATATAATTGCAATAGGATGCTCCTCTTCCAAACATTGGAATGTATAGGTCTTCAATGATCGAGAATACATAAATTAAGAAGCAAGTTTAGGAGTTTCTCGATAAAGGAATAATTGGGCCAAGATCCTCTCCGTGTGGTTCTCCTATTGTATTAGTTCCAAAGAAATATGGCATGTGGAGGATGCATATTGATTTCTGAGCCTTGAACAAGATTATGGTAAAGAAATGTTATCCTCTTCCTAGAATTGATGACTTATTGGATCAATTAAAGAATGTTGTTTATTTCACTAAATTGGACTTGAGAAGTGGTTACCATTAGATTAGAATTGTAGAAAGTGACATATGGAAAATTGATTTCAAGACAAAGCAGGGGTTGTTCGAATGGTTAGTTATTCCATTTGGGTTATGCAATGCACCTGCGACATTCATGAGGGTAATGAACAATGTGTTCAGGCATTACATAGATGATTTTGTTATCGCATATTTAGATGATATATTGATCTTTATTCGAAGATGGGAATATTATATAAAGCATGTCAAGACAATCTTTGAACTCTTGAATATATCAAAATGTCTAAATGTGAATTTTACAAAACTTATCTAGTATATTTGGGTTACATCGTAGGGAATGGTCAACTAAATATAGACCCTGCAAAACTAGAAGTTATTGTGAAATGGCCCAAGCCAACTACTGTCACAGAATTCGGGAGCTTCTTAGGAGAAGTACAATACTGGAGGAAATTCATTGCTAATTTCTCTTACATAGTAGCTTCTTTTGCATGCATTAACAAGTGTAAAATAGGTCTTTAAATGGGGAGGCAAGCAACAGAAAGCCTTCAAGAAATTGAAGGAAAATATAAGAACCACACTAGTTTTAGCTTTGCCATATTTTCAACAACCATTCACAATTCAAACCAATGCAAGTGGACATGCCATGGGACAAGTCTTGCTGTAATAAAGTAAGCCTTTATGTTATCATTCTGAGACTTTTACTCAGGCTGTGATTAACTATCCAACATATATAAGGAATTGTATGCATTGGTACAAAGTGTGAAGAAATGGAAGCATCACTTAATGGGAAATGAGACAATAATTCATACAGATCATCAACCATTACAGTATTTTCAATCACAGACCAAGCTACAACATTCATGACATTTTAGGTGGATGGGTTTCTTACAACAATTTCATTTGGTAATCAAGTATAAGAAAGGTATTCATAATAAGGTTGCAGATATGTTGTCGAGGCCAATGATTAATGCATAAAAAATATTAAGGTATAATCCTTTAGCTCATGAAAGTTATGTTGAACAATATGCTAAGGATGTTGATTTTAAAGATGTATATGATGCATTAACTCATGGAAATCAATAGTCAGATTATTATATGCATGACAATTTGTTATATAATCTTGGAAATATTTGTATACCCAGGGATGAAAGAGTAAATGTAATTAGAGAAGCTCATACATCTCTCATTTCTGGTCATTTTGGGGTTGGTAAGACAATAACACAATTGCAAAGATATTGTTATTGGCCTCTAATGAATGAAACAATTTCCAAGGATATCAAAGGGTGTGTTATGTGTGCCACAAGCAATCCTAGCAATAGAAATTTTGGATTATATACGCCACTTCTAGTACCTTCTCAGCCATGGGAAAGAATATCCATGGATTTTGTAGGGGGTTTGTTGATGTCCATGACATGTGATGATTATCTATATGTCATCATGGATAGATTCAGCAAGATGTGTATTCTAATTCCATGCAAGAAACATGTCATAGTTGAACAAACAACACATATGTTCTTTGCTAATGTTTAAGTTCATTTTGGGATGCCTACATCTATTATATCGGATCAAGATTTTCTATTTTGGGGAAAGTTTTGGTCTCATTTATGGGATCTCATGGAAACTAAGTTAAAGAAGAGCACAACCTTTTGTACGCAGATAGATGGACATATAGACATGGTAAAAAAAACAATAATACATGTACTTTGAGGGTATTGTATCAAGAATCCTAAGTTATAGGATGAGAAGTTTCCTTATGTACAACATGACTATAATCATGCCATGTATTCTTATACTCAGAAAACTCCTTTTGAAGTATGTTTAGGGAATTTTCCTAAATCACCTATGGAATTTTCTTTCAGAGAGGCAAGTAAATAGGATGGACACGATGATACAGATATAGATCAAATGTTTATTCAAAATATCCATAAGGTACATCAAGAAGTACATGAACAGTTGTAGAAAAGTTAAGATAAATACAAGGTGAGGCATGAAAAACATCGGGTGTAATATTCCATATATAAAAAGTATGAAGAACATAAATAAAATGATAGAAATGCAGACAAACAAGAATATAACTAGAATAACACCACAATAATACCAATATGATAGCAAAATAACACCAGAATGAACACTTTGATTACTTAGAGAAATGTTCACTTGCCTCTTCAAGGGGGAAACCTCTAGTCGAGTAGAGCTCTATTACAATAATATCTAAGAAAAAAATTCTCATACCCTCGACTCCTATTTATACTAAATATGTCTATCAAAAGAACCATATAGAGGGAGATTCTTCTAGAAGCGGAAGCTTCTATTAGGTATTCTTACATTCAACTCATTCTTTCTTATTTCTAGGCCTTATTAATATTGACATTTATTACATCGAAATATATTATTCTACCTAAGTGAGGGGTTAGGTCCCTAACATGTCCTCTCCCTTAAAAAGAACCTTGTCCTCAAGGCTTGAGATGTGGAAATTGCTGCAGAATGATAGTTGGTTCCCAAGTGGCATCTAATGGGGTTGTATCTTTCCACTGGACTAACACTTCCTTGATGGTTATATGACGCAGGCGATGCTCACATTGGTCCATAACTTCTTATGGCTGTAGCCAAATGGAGCCTTCTTCGTTCAACTCTGGAAGGTTGGTTTGAGTTTGGCACTTAGCTCCAATCACCTTCTTTAAGCAGGAAACATGAAAAACATGATGTAGCTTAGAATGACTGGGAAAAGCTAACTGATAGGCCACCTATCCCATGGGCTTGAGAACCGTATAAGGACCATAAAATTTGGGTGCCAGTTTCTGGCAATGGTCAACCTTGAGGGAATTTTTCTTGTAAGGTTGCATTCAAAGAAACACATGATCCCCTTCTGCAAATTGACATTCAGAGCGACCCTGATCTGCTTGTTGCTTCATGCGATTCTGGGCCATGACCAAATTCTCTTTTAGGGTATGAAGAATAGCTTCGCAAACTGTAAGCGTATGATCAATCGCCTGAACCTTCGAGACACCTGGAAAATATGAGAGAACTGAAGGTGGCTTTTGTCCATATACCTCTTCAAAAGGAGTCATGTGGGTAGTTGTATGGTATGAAGTTTTGTACCACCATTCATCTAGTGGTAACGATTGAGCCCACTGATTTTTCTTTTCCGAGGCAAAACACCTCAAATATGTTTCTAAACACTTGTTGAAAACTTCAGTTTGGCCATCAGTCTGGGGATGATAAGATGTGCTGAGATGAAATTGGGTGCCTTGTAGCTTGAACAATTATTGCCAAAAATTGCTGGTGAAAGTTGGGTCACGATTAGAAACAATAGAATGCGGCATGCCATGAATCTTGAAGACCTAATCCATGAAAATTTGAGCCATAGTGGATGTTGTAAATGGGTGTTGAAGAGAACATAAATGAGCATACTTGGAAAGACAATCAACTACCACCATGATGACTGATTTATTGCCCGATTTAGGTAAGCCTACAATAAAATCCATAGAGATATCTCGCCAAATATCAGGTGGAATCAGAAGCAGTTGTAGTGTGTCAGGAGATTTGATTGTTTCTCCCTTGTTTCATTGACACAAATCACATTTAGCCACAAAATTATGAATTTCCTATTTCATACCATCCCAGAAAAAAGAACGTTTGACCCTGTCATAGGTTTTGGTAAACCCAGAGTGCCTAGCTGTGGGTGTAGCATGAAGCTCAGAAAGTACCATGGATTTAAGTTTTGACTATTTACTTAAATACAAACGACCTTTGTATCGCAGCTCATCATGGAGCCAAGAGTACCCTAGGGAAACTGGAGAATTGGACTGCAATTGTTGTATCAGATGTGAAATTTTGGGATCGTGTAGCCATTCCTGGAAAATGACTTAGAGCCAATCTGGTACAATGAAGGAGAGAGAAAAAAGGGACCATTCATCTTTATATTTTCGAGAAAGTGCATCTGCAACCACATTGTCTTTGCCTTTCTTTTAAATGATCTCTTAATCATATCCAAAGAGTTTAGTCACCCATTTCTGTTGCTCTGGGGAGGAAATGCATTGTTCCAGAAAATACTTGAGGCTTTGATGATTTGTCTTAATTTGGAAGCGTTTCCCCAATAGATACGGGCGCCAAAGATCAATGACATGCAGAATAGCCAACATTTTCTTTTCATAGATTGATTTGCCCAAGTTTCGTTCAGATAATTGTTTTCTCGTAAAGGCCAAATGACACCCTCTTGCATAATGACAATGCCAATTCCTTTCCCTGAAGCATCACATTCCAGGACAAAGGTATTTGTGAAGTCAGGAAGGGCTAGGACTGGAGTGGTGCACATGGCCATTTTCAAGGTTTGAAAAGCCTGAGCAACTGCTGGAGTCCAAGTGAAATAATTATTTTTAAGGAGTGCAGTGAGAGGTGTTGCAATCTTTCCATAATTCTTAACAAACTTGCGATAATAACCTATTAATCCTAGAAATCCATGCAATTTTTTGAGAGTCTTTGGGTGAGGCCAGTCTTTCATAGCTTCAATATTTTTAGGATCCACCCTGACGCCTGCCTTGCCAACAATATGACCCAATTACTTGACTTTGGAGGCGCCAAAACCACATTTAGATTGTTTCAAGAAAATTTGGTGCTGAGAGAGTAGATGGAGAACTCAATCCACATGAGCAAGATGGTCTGTCCAGGTTTTGCAATAGATGAGGATATAATCAAAGAAAACTAATACAAAATGATGGAGAAAAGGAAGAAAGACATGATTCATGAGGATTTGGAAAGTGGAGGGAGAATTACACAAGCCAAAGGGCATGACCAAAAACTCATAGTGGCCCTCATGAGTTCTAAAGGCGGTCTTAGGAATGTCTACCTCTTTCATATGGATCTGGTGGTAGCCAGAACAAAGATCAAGTTTAGTAAAGAACTGGGCCCCACTCAATTCATCCAAGAGGTCATCAATGACATGAATGGGAAATTTGTCTTTAATGGTGAGTTTGTTGAGGGCACGTAAGTCATGAAACATGCGCCAAGAACCTTCTTTCTTAAGTACCATGACCACTGAAGAAGAGTAGGGGCTCGTACTAGGGCGGATAACACCTGCGTTAAGAAGTTCTTGAACCATTTTCCCAATTTCATTTTTTTGGGAAAATGGGTGATGATAGGGACGTATATTGGGAGGAAGGCTTCCAGGGACAAGAGGAATGGAATGATAATGAAAACCATGGGAAGGAGGGAGTCCTTGGGGAGTGGAAAAAACTGCTTGACATTTAGAGAGGATGGATTGGAGGTCTTGCGACACATAGGGTGTCTCAGTTTCTTGTATGGCATGGAGTTGGGAAATAACGCTCAAATGACCATTTTTTATAATCTTTTCCATGCAATGGGAACTAATGACCTTAGGGGAACTGAAGGTGATTCATTAGAACTTATATTGTTGGCCCTCCTGGTCGAATTGCATGGTTAAATCCTTAAAATCCATGAGAATGGGACCCAGATTCCTTAGCCAGTCTCCACCCAACACAATGTCACAACCACCCATGTCGATAGAAAACATATGATATTTCAGGTGGTAGTCACCAATTTGGAGATGCACATTTTCACAACACCCTCCACATTTCATGGACCCGCCATTGGCAATCATGATTTGGAAATTATTGGCTGCCTCGATATAGAAATTAGTCTCTTGGTCAATGCGGCAATGAATAAAATTATGGGTTCTTCCACTATCAACAAGAATGATGACCTTCCTATGCTTGATGTAGCCAATTATCTTGAGGGTTTGGGGAGTAGAGAAGTCAGTGGGAGCATTTAGGGAAATGATAGGTTCAACTTTGGGAGGGTCTGAGGGAGGGGTTATTTCATTGGGTTCAGGTGACACAGACACAAGGGGAGCTTCAACATCCTCTTATGAAACATCCTCCGAGATGGCCATAAAAAGATTTTGTTCCTTACACTTGTGTCCCAGAAAATATTTGTCATCACAATTATAGCAAAGGCCTTTGAGTTGGCATTCAGGCATTTCGGCCCTGATCAATTTTTGGATCTCTAGTGGAGTAGAAGGAAGAGTGGGATTGACTGGTTTAGTGCGAGGAATAAAGGCGGGTTTCCGGTTTTGAGAAGAGACAACCTGTTGTGCTTACTTAGCTCTTTTAGTATCCTCCAACCAAATCTAAGGCTGAGCCATGAGGACATGGGAAAAAATCTCATACTTGAGGCCACTAATAAAACATTCTCGGAAAAAAGCATTAGACATGTTCTCTGTACAAAAATCCAGTCCCTCAAAAGAAACTATAAAGTCTTCCACTGTGCCAGGTTGTTTCAACTTTGTCAAACGACCTAAATGGTTGGTGTCAGTGTGAAAGTGTTCATAAAGCTCTGCCACAAAGTGTGTCCAAGCAATATACCCTTGACGGACAATTTTTATCCATTGCCACCATTGCCAATGTTCTTAATATAGATGGAGAACACCATATCGAAAATTTTCCAAGTCATCTGTAATGTCGTGCAAAGAGAAATAATGTTCCATTTGAGTTACCCAACCAGTGGGATCTGAGCCATCAAATTTAGTCACATCCACACGTGGAAGGCATAAGTCATGCTGAAAGTGATGGGGCAGAAAATTATGGGAATGAGAGGAAGTTTCAGCTTCGGTATGCAAAGGTGGGTCAGATAAAGGGGGATCTGCAGGGATCTGCAGCTTGATGCAGATCATCAAAGCGATAGATTCAAGCTGGGTAGTCATGTCTTGTTTGAGGTTTTCTCTGAGTTCCTCGATTGAGGCAGAGACAAAGGAAGACATGTTTTTATTGATGGTGGAAATATTGGCACTGATTTGTCTCACTTCTTGTTGGGTCTCTGTGAAATTAAATTGCAAGGTATTGAAGTGAGCTTCCAAGTCTTGGCTACGGGTATGGGCCATGATGATGAGGGAACCGAAAAGGGGTGGGTGGTGTCAAAATATTTGCTGAAAAATGATATGTATGACTGTGATAAGGGTGAAGAGATAAATCCAATGGAATAGGTCTCAAATAATGGTGCAACAAAATCCAGACTTTTTTTTTTTTTTTACACTTGCAGAGTTATACTCCGGTTTGAAGAATACTGCAGTGATGAAATGACCAAATGCTTAACCAGGAATAAATGTGTAGTGATTTGGCAACTCAAACATAGTTGCACGACAATATATCTTGTCTATTTTAATTTTTGTTTCTGTCTCCAAGGGTTAGGTATTCAAGGGTTCTATAAACAAGGGTTTTCCCCGTGCTATATCTCTCTGATATACGTGTGGGGTCCAATAGTAGTACTCAATCCAATATCTCATGGCACCAACTAAGGATTCTAGACCGTGCCCTTAGTTGTACTACCTGAATACCCAGGTACTAGAGAGTATCTTCCCGAGTGTTGTTCTCGGTGGCATTATAGCAGTCAGGCGGTCGATCGGTTTATCTAAAGAGCGATTCAGGAAATCTAGCCGATCCGTATACAAGTGTTGTTTGATGCGCTACCACTCGAAGGGGTACTAAAAGGGGTTACAAGGGTGGAAAACAAATGTGTGATTAAGTACCACTTGTATTTCATGCGTGTATGAATCCCCAACCATGGGTTTATGCATGTAATGACAGATCTTTGTAGCTTAAAGACGCCAGAATACATCTCTACCCTGAAAAAAAATTAACCCACAAATTTCTGCCGAGGAAAGTGCTCTGATACCACTTGTAATATTCCAGATACAAAAAGTGTGCAGAACAAAAATAAAATGATAGAAATGGTAGATGAACAACAATATAACCAGAATAACACCACAATAATACCAATATGATACCAAAATAACACCATAATGAGCACTTTGATTATTGAGATAAATGTTCACTTGCCTCTTCGAGGGGGCAAACTCCAGTCGAGTAGAGATCTATTACAATAATATCCAAGACAAAATTTCTCATACCCTCGACTCCTATTTATACTAAATATGTTTATCAAAAGAACCATCTAGAGGAAGATCCTTCTAGAAGCGGAAGTTTGTATTAGGTCTTCTTACATTCAACTTATTCTTCCTTATTGCTAGGCCTTATTAATATCGACCTTTATTACATCGAAATATATTATTCTACCTAAGTGAGGGGTTAGGTCCCTAACATCAGGTTCATCATTAGTTCGAAGTTGGTGATAAATTATGGTTACATATCAACAATGATAGAATGAAGGGTGAAGGTAAAATTTTAAGGCTAATCTGATATGGTCCATTCAAGATCTTGGAGAAGATTGGTACTAATTCCTTTCATTTAGATATACCAGCCTACATGCAAATGTATTTAGTGGTAAATGTTGAGACTTTGAAGCTTTATGAGCCTCCTATGATTATGGATGAATATGGAAGTATTCAAGTTCCGACAGTTGATGATTTTTCTCTAGAGTATTTGTAAAAGCTACATGAAGATGTTATTCTTGACAAAAGAATCATGACTTCACAACGAGGTGATGTGGAATATCTTCGAGTTGGTATTAAAGGGGTAAAACCAAGTAAAGCAAAATGGATGGAGATCAAAAGGGTGAGGGATCTTTACCCTCAATTAATTTCTAAATAATAAAAAAATTTGGTGGTCCAAAAGGATTCCAATGGGGAAGAATCATCCAGGAATGCTCACAAAGGTCCAGAAGGATCCAAAACACTCACAAAGGTCCAAAATGATTCATAAATGCTCAAAATTAAACCATCCAAAATTCTCTTGAAAATTCCATCAATGCGTAGAGATTGTTGATAACTTTCCAACGGTGCAAAAATCGCCTCAAACGAAGTTCTTATGCAAAAGTTATGGATGGTCAAAGTTAAGGTAAAACTAGGAAAAAGTCAAAGTCAAAAGGGATAAAGGTGACATGTGACACCACTGAAAGGGTGACACATGGCATGACCATACAATCGTATGGTGCTGATGTGGCCACACCATGGAACACCACATGGAACTTTGCTTTGATACCACTTTGTAACACACCCAACCCCCTAAAAGTCATTAGGATGATGGGATGTGAAAATTGATAAAAAATTCCTAAAGAAAAAACACCCTCTTAAGGGTACCTCTAAATTCAATTCTAAGCTCAAAAATCAAATATTCTCATCAAGATATTTCCAATGATTCCAACTATGCTAAAATATGAGTCCTAGTTTGCAATTTATTGTATTTTGAAGATACAAGGCCTTTTCCAGCCAAATTCCACCTCTTACCCACGTGGGCCCTTGACATCCATACCATCTAATGTGGCAGAAAGGTGTGTGTTGATGGGTCATAACTCGTGGTCGTGACGTGGAAATCCCTGACTAACCCGATGTGATTGGCATGCCTTAGCACGAAACCCTTCACATCCAGGGATTTGGGCATTTGACCTTCCAAAGGGTTGTCACTTAAAGATACTTCCAGATGCCTGATGGTTTGGATATCTGTGGCTATGATTCACTTATGAGGTTATTTTGGAGTTGTGAGGAAGATCCCATAAGCACAAGCCCTCCTGATCTTGACCTAGAACCACGACATAGAACCCTAAATCATCTAGGCATTCGAGCATTCAGACTGCTTCAAAAACATAACCCTCACACTCTTTCAGATGTTCAGATATATGAATATCAATTGTCAAAAGGAAATGCATCCCACCATACCCAATTGACAATGGGCAATTCCTCATCACCCCCCTCCTCCTTGATATAAAATGTGCCTAAGCCAAGGTACCACCTACCACTAAACCATTGGCTGTGAAAATCATGGGTCCCACCTCTCACCTTCTCATTTATACCTTCGATGTGCAACTTGCATGTCCTTCAAATCAAACAACGAAGATCAAAGGGAAATCGATGTGAGAAATCCTTTTTGACC
Source organism: Picea mariana (assembly GCA_032191745.1). Lineage (NCBI taxonomy): Eukaryota > Viridiplantae > Streptophyta > Pinopsida > Pinales > Pinaceae > Picea > Picea mariana. The sequence continues at coordinate 40,293 of JASDQU010439210.1, forward strand.
CCGACATCTTGCCGACTGGTAATGGAGGGGATGGGTACAAAATATAGATACTGTTGGTTTCAACACACATGAGGTGGCAAGAGTTCATTGGGCCATTCCCCTTGGTTTTTTTCAAAACCAACAAGGGATCCCTCAAAAACCAGTTGGATACACTTTTGATGGTTGATCAGACAGATAGGAAATCCATGAACCAACAACAGAGGATTTTCGATCTTGTGATCAAAGGCTGAGATCTATTGTAGGGGTTATTCAGCTCTACCAACTAGACCCACCATTTTACTAGTCAAGTTGACTGCAAAAGTTGGTTAGAGAAATTGGTCGAATGGACAGTTAGAGTTGACCGAACAAAGAGTTAAAGAATGTAACTCACTAGTAACTGTATATCACTCATATATATATGTGTGTGTGTGTGTCTATGAAATTTAAAGAGAGAGACTATTTTGGCTATCTAATAAAATGCATTGATGGTTCTCCCACTTCATGTATATGTCTACTTGTGTCTCTATGTGTTTCTATATATAATGTTTTAATGCGTATAGCTTTGTCTAAGGATCTAATAGTAGCTTCTTTTACTTTCCCTTAGACTACAACATTGGTTCTGTTGCCGGTAGTTTTGAACTCATGCATGCATACAGAAAAGGGATCATAGATGTTAAATTTGGAAGACATACACAAATGGTGGGAGCGTAAAATTATCAATTGTATTAAAAACTACGCAAGAAGAAATCAACCGAAGCTAGCTGAAGAAATTACTCAGTGATTTTTAGAGACGCACAAATGATTCTTGGAAGCCATTCCAGAAGAACTATACAAATATCTCAACCAATCTAATGCACAAACTCACCCTCAATTAACAATTGATCCACAAAATCATAAATGTAGGAAGAACAAACCTCAACGAGTGGTTCAAGAATATCGTGTGAGATTACATTGAAGAAAAAGAGATTGAAGATGGAGATTCAGTCGAAACCATCAAAAACAAATTCTACATAGAATTACATGACAGATTCCTTTGCACTATCCCATATTTTCTTCATAAGTTCCTTTTAAACAAGGGATTCAGAGACATTGTTGAATACTGACCCCTTTTGAAAAATCCTCCTTCGAATTTCAATTGGAAAGAAAAAACAAGAAGAGTGGGAAGAATTTCTAGAATCTAATTACAAAGATAAGAGAGAATCTTGGGACTATTTTATAAAGAGATGAAACCAAAAAGAATGAGCAACATCGGTGATTGCGAGTAAATTGGATCGACGATGGGGGGTTGGATAATCTATGAGATGATATAAGTCAAAGTCGAATTCAAATCACACCCAAGTTGAAAATGTCAGAAGTCAAGAGGAAGATAACTGAATCAAGTGCAAATTTTGCACGTCGAATGCAGACCCATAACCCCTCAGCATATATTCAAAAATTGGAGTGGGACAAGAGGAAAAATAGGCGAGAATATTTAAGAAATGAAAGGGATATTTGAAGTTCTCATAGAAAACCTACCCAGGTGCAACATATTTTTGGAGTAGCCCTTGAGAGCGCCCCTACGACTCCTGGGAGGAGTAAAAGCTTGCAAGTGAGTATGGCAGCTGGTGTTTCACAACACAAAATTGACCAAGTCGATATGGATATCGATGATTTGGGACTCGCGGTTTGAATTTCCCCTGTAAGAAGCCCCAACCCGCGTATTGCAGTCTTCCTATGCTAGAGACTTCATGTGGATATGCAATCACCAAGGGTATGGTGTCGAACTGACAATGTTGGTTAGATAAGAGACACGTTGCTAATTGAAGTATAAGAAAATATCGAAAATCAACTAGAGGATTTAATCCTCCATATAAGAGACCTCATGGACTCCGCCCCCGCTAAATCTACTTTTGGAAGACTCTAAATCAACAAACAGTGAAAATGAATCAACACAACCCTTCAGAGGAAAATTCGTCGAGTATATAGACAAAGGTTGTCAAACATATGATCTAAATCCAAGAAAAGAACAAGTGCAGTTAGAACTCGAATACATTCCAACTGAAGACCAACAACAAATTGTATTGGTAGAGTCGAATAGTTAGGATTTGACTCTAGAAAGCAGTTTGACTTCCTAGTCGACTTCGATCCAAACTATTGCAATAGTTCTAGCCTTGAAAAAATCCAATAAAATAACAATGGGCCTCAATCACATCCTGATCTATGAAGGCGACTGTTACACATTATTTTTTTCACAACTATGACCATTAATGATGTGTTCCTACCCTTTGTCATTTGAAGGATTATTTTCTTAATCCCTAAAGAAGATGGAATAAAAACCTTTCCTAGAGAGATGAAACTATGGAAATTTCCTTTAAAAACCCTAATTTATGAAAGTGTCGCATGTTGCACCATTGCATCATGAGACACCCTTAAGGTGTCACATGTTTCACCATAATAGCCTGTGACATTGTCACATTTTTCTAGTTCATAGGGTGCGACATTGTTCGTACGAAGGGAAAAAAAAAGAAATTTGAGAAGTTTCTAGAATAGAAGCTTCAAGGATGAGGTGTCCTCCGATCGATTTGGATCTCACTCATATTCCTGATTTGGTGAGATCCTAACCTCTCATCCTAGCCTTTTCATCCCTTCCTTTTCAAATCTATAAAGGAAACATCTCTCATGAAGAAATCTAATCATCTAATCAATGAATCAATGAATCAATCTTTTTTAAGGTGACTTTTGACCTGGATGGGCTGGTATCAAACCTATGGTGTCAAAACTCATAGAAGCAAAGAGTGTGTGTTGGAGAAAGGAATCATTGGGAGGGACTTCAAAACATCACAGCTCTGGTTGTAATCTCTTCCATTATTATTAATACAACAATATATGTTATTTTCCACAAATGCTATCTAGTTTAGGTTATATTTGTTGCATTTCTCCTTGATCATTTGCACAGGTTTTATCAAATTATAATTTTGTTGCTTCCTATATTGTTGGCTTGTGTTTTCTTACAAGTTATCATCCACAAGTCTTAAGGCATAGCTATAATCTACAACTAGCGAGGACAACTATCGATTAAAAGGTGTGATATCTTTCTAGCTAGTATTTTTTATTACATAAACCTAGAGAAAGTTATATGTTTTGTCTTGTTTTGTTCTAGTCTTGCTTTCCGAGTCTAGGGATTTCAGTCTGTTTCTGCATAGACCGATTTGTTCGACAAAAAATTGGCGGCTCCATTGGGGAAAAATATTTCGGATTTGTTCTCCTGGTTTTTCTTTGGCCTTTACCTTGTTTTTGCTTGAGTTTAACCTCTTGAGTCATTGGGTGATCCAACTTTACTCTCAGACCCGAGATCCTTTGGGATAT
>JASDQU010439211.1:0-10566 GCA_032191745.1 Picea mariana
TGCTATGAAAATTTCATGAGCTCCTGCTCATGAGCTTCCCAGCATCGTTGTTGAAATCCACTTGGATCTCAAACAGTTCTTTGGAGTTGTCCATCTACTCCACTGCTTCACTGTTGCTGCTACATATGTTGCCCTACTGCTATGGCAGGTTCTCCTTTGCACAGTTTCTCCTCACTAGCAGTTTCCACTACTGACCTCAAAATCATCCTTCTAATCTCCTCAATTACCTCGTCTAGCTGCTCCCATGGCTGGCTCTCCTTTTGCAGCCTGCTTCGCTGCACTTCTTCCTTGCAAATGGGTAGATCCTCTTGATCCCCCAAACTATCTTCTTTCTCTGTCTCCAACCTAACTTGCTAGATGTGCACGCCATGCACCTTCACCCTCTTCTCTAGGAATTCAATTTCTTGACACAGATCAGCCAACTCTAGACTGTCTTCTTCCTCCCCTTCTTCTTCTGCTACAAGCTTCAGTGCTGCAACTGTCTCTTTTTTAGTGTCTTGGCTGAAAATTTTGAGCCATTCTTTCGAATGCTCCTTTTCCTCTTCTCCTTGTACAAACATCAGTGTCTGCTCAATTTCTTTCACTACGACAGTCACTACTAGCTGTACTTCTTCTTCTTCTGTAGCTTCCAGTACTGCAGTGATCTCCCGTTCAGCTTCTTGGCTGAAAATTTTGAGCCATTTTGTTGAATGCTCATCTTCTGCTCCTTGGGAAAACGTGACTGTCTGCTCCATTTCTTCTTCAATGACAGTTTTTGCTGGTTGTCCTTCTTCTATTGGTGTATCTACAACACATGCTCTGGCCTCAACTAGGTTTCTTGGTAGGAACACTTCTATTCCTCCAATGAACAGAATTATCTTCTGATTCTCTCATGTCAGCACTCCTTGTTGATCTGAACTCTCCTCTGAGTTCATGATACTCTCAGACAGTCTCATCTCTTTCCCCTTGCCCACCTAGAAATTTGGGAATTTTCTACTACCCACTTGGAAGTCTATGAGATTCATTGATCCCATCTCATTGCCCACTTGGCAGTATGCGAGACCTTCTGCTGATCTCATACCATTTCCCACCTGGAAATATGAATTTTTGTTGTTGTCCTCTTGATAGTCTATGAGATCCTCTAGTGATCTCATTCTATTTCCCACCTGGCAGTTGGAAAATTCATCTCTTCCCTCCTGGTAGTTTATGATACCTGAAACTGATCTCTCCTCCTCATAGCTAAGATTCTTCCCAGTCTCTGGTTCATAGATATGAACCATCTCCTCTTCATCTCTGAGGCTTTCAACATACCTCAGCCATCCTCTCAATAGTCTCTATTGTATTTTGGCCAACAAATCCTTGACTGGCCACTTTTCTTTTGTTTTCATGGGCCATTCATATACACAATGCGGCTTTGAATCCTGCTGCATCTGCAGTGAAAGATCTTCCATTATTTCCCTTATCCCAGCGAGTTCTTCATCCATATTTGATTTACTCATCTACTTCTAGTGGTTCTTCTTTCCACCATGTCCATGGCCTTCAGTAGCCATATTTATGTTCCTATCTTCCCTCCTAGAAAACTTGTTGCTACCACTCTGCACCTGTGAGTGCTTCCAGCCTTTCCTTATAGTCCTCCTGACTGTCTATTGACTATTGCGCACATTGAAACAATTATAACAGAGCTTCAACACTCTGTCTTCCTTTTCCTCTGGCTCCCTCTGCCTGTAATATATAGAAAAAATCAATCTCTGATACCACAACTGACACAGACCCCCTAACCTTGGGCTAAGATCCGCACAGGATCTATCTTCTTCGAATCTGCAGAATTGAAATAGTTCTTTCGGGCTCCCGCTGGAACCTCACGAATCTGATCCATAGGTCCTTCATGAAAACTCGTCCTGTGCAACTTTACACTAGGCACGAGTCTTACATCTCCATGTGACCACAACGAGGCCTTAGCACAAGCAACTCTCGCAACTCACGAGTTCGTGAGTCAAAGACCTCGACTACTCTTTCTCCAAGTGCTAATACCTGAGATGTGATATGGTTATGGCTCCTCCTTGTTAGCACCTCTACAAGTGACTGTCGGCTAGGGCCTAACTCTAGCACTACTCACAACTCACAACTTCACAAGTTGGAGTGTTGAGCCTTTGTGCTCCTCCTTTGTGAATCCTCGAGATGGGATAAGTCAATAATGGGTTGACTCCTTCTAAGGTGACATGTGTATACCACCTGTCGCCTACTTCCACCTTTCTCTGGGCACTCTATGTTTATGCCACCTGTCAATCACACAGGCCCCACCTAACAGGTGTGACACGTGTTCACCCGAGCCCTCAAGAAAAAAAATGAACAATCCCTCAAACATAAAGATGCAATATTTTCTCCTTTCCATTCAAAATGTACAATGCGAATTTCGAGTGAAACAAAAGACCAAATGAAAGGATTTTATTTCTTAGTTTTTCTGTTGAAATGATTTCAAGAATAGAATAAAACAAAACCCTATGATAATTCCTTTTTATTTTTCAAATAACAATTCAAAGAAAATGCAAAGAAAGAAAGAGACCTAAAAAACTAGGTTATTTTTTTCTTCCAATCAAAGAAAAACTAACAAAAGATGCTAAAAGAAATTCAAGCTAAAAATAAGCCAAAAATAAAAATGCTTGAAAACAAAGAGAGACAAGAATATATATATATTTTTTTCGTAAATAATTTGAGCCTACAAACTGTCTAAACCCAAAACAACAAAAGCTTCTAAAACTCGAGAAGACCTGGGAAACACAATGTTCCTGTAGGAAAAGGAAATCTTTTGAAAACATTATCCTAAACCACAGAGACGTATGTTGTGCATGTACAACCTTCATATATACATGGGTTGTGTATAATGCAGAATGCATATGTACATGTTTTGTACATAGAATAGCGCGTGTACACCTCTATAAATTTTCAAAAAAGAAGAAAGAAAAATTTTGGACTGACAACTTTGGAAAGGGAAGCTGGTAGGCACTTGGAAGGTGACCAAAGACCCAACCTGACTCAGAACACTCAGAAAACTCATAAATAAATTGAAAATCAAATCAAACCAAGATCTCCCACTAATACCCTAGAGAGACTCCCCAGTGGAGTCACCAATTCTTCTCTGAGGAAATTCTCCCTAAACTGGATCTAAGGAATAGGCAGAGCGATAACTCCTTTAAAACACTAACTTATCTCTAATATACCCCAAAACAATCTAGACTAAGTGATAAGAGAAAGAGAGAAAATAAGGTTAATGATTTCACCTTGAATCCCTACGGTTGATGTAGACCTATTCCACTTGTTTTTGCCTCCTAGATCATAGATCTCCTCCCAAATATGACATGCAAGGGTTTAAGAATACGATCCAACAAGATATGCAATCTCTATTAATCACTAATAATCCGAAATATAGTTATAAACTCTCAAATTAACAAGAACATGTACACATAGGGTTTTGGGACAAATATAATCTCTTTTATTCAAAATCAAAGATGAAAGGTTACAACCTTTCCTTGCGAACACTGCTCTACGAACCAATTATGAGCTCCTCTTTCTTGTCTCCAAGTACATCAATCCCACATAAGATTATCACAACCAACATACCATCAAGGGAAGGAGGAAGGGTTGCATAGGGAGAATGGCTATAGGGGAAAGCTAAGGCTAAAACTCAGAGCAAGATGCAAATCTTGGGCAATGAGACGAAAAGGATTTTGGCAGATTTTTCTTATTCTCTTGTTCATATGTCTAAACGAATCTCCAAGACCTTTTTTAATATGAGAAGAATATGGTTATTCGGTTTGGGGATGGGCTACAAGGGGTTAAATGGTTAGGAAACCCTCCATATCCTGTAAACTCCACAGAAATATGTGCAATTTTATATTTTTTGCAACATTTAGAGGTAAACACGGGCTAACTAGCATGCAACAAGCATATGTACATGGGTTAACTATTATGCAACACGCATATGTATGTAATCTTTTAGTTTAGCAGGGTGTGTACACCAATATCCAAAAAATGGTTTTTTAGAAAGAAACCTAAGCAGTATGTATATAAAAGTATGCAAGTAGATGGGCCAATGTCTTGGATGCATAGATGTGGCATTTTGGACTATAACAACTATCATGTTCCAATGTGATGTTCATTAAGGGTTTTGTCACATTGTGCATTAATGAAACGGGTTGTCAGATTGTGGCATTCACTAAGGCTTTTGTCACATTGCAATGTTCGTCAAGGGTTATGTTGGGTTGTCACATTCTTCAATGGTTATGTGAGATTATGACTTTGATTTTGGATTACTTATGTGAAATCGTTCCTTTGCCTAATGGCTATTTAGAATTGACACATTGATCTTGACATGCTAATGGATATGTAACATTGCGACATTCATAAAATGTCATGTCACATGCAGTTTTCATTAAGGGTTTCATCACTTTGTGACACTCATCAAACATGATGTCACATTGTGACATTTATTAAGGGTTTTCTCACATTACAATGCTCATCAAGGGTTTTGTTGGGTTGTGACATTCTCCAATGGTTATGTCATATTGTAACATTCAGTTTTTCTTACTTTATAACAAGGATATGTTTGATTGTGATATTATCAATAGTTATGTGGCATTGAGACATCCATCTTGGTTCACTTGTGTCATCTTCCTACATTCATGAATGGTTATGTCACATTGTGGTGTCGATCAAACGTGATGTCATACCATGAAATTCATAAAGGATTTTGTCACATTACAACATTAATTGACAATTACGATGCATTGTGACATTCCATTATGGTTATTTCAGATTGCAACATCCATCTTGTTGTGTTAAAAAATATTTCACATTGTGACGTTCATCAAATTTTATGTCACATTGTGATGTTCATTAAGGATTTTGTCACATTGTGAGATTAATGAAATGTGATGTCACATTGTGACATTTATAAAGGATTTTGTCACGCTGCGACATTCATGGAGGGTTATGTCAAAATGTGACATTAGTTAATGGATTTTTTGTATTGCAAGATTCATCTTACCATGATAAAAAACCATGTCGCATTTTCACATTCATCAAATGTCATGTCACATTGTGACGTTCATTAAGGGTTTTATCACATTGTGGTGTTCATTTTTGTCGCATTGTGGCATTAATGAAATGAGATGTCACATTGTGAAATTCACTAAGGGTTTTGTCTCATTGCAACATTCATCAAGGGTTATATTGTGTTGTGAGATTCTTATATGGTAATTTCATATTGTGACTTTCATTTGGATTACTTTATGTGAATATTTTGTGTTGCTTAATGGTTATTTCATATTGTGATATTCATATTACCACATTAATGGCTATGTAACATTATGGAATTAAAAAAATGTCATGTCACATTGCGATGATCATTAACAGTTAATAAAATGTAATGTCACATTGTGACATTCAGAATGGATTTTGTCACATTGTGATATTCATTGAGGGTTATGTTGGATTTCAACCTCCCTTAATGGTCATTTCGAATTGTGACATTCATCTTTTTTCATCAATGGTTATGTCACATTGTGGCGTTCATAAAATGTAATGTTACTTTGCAATGTCCAATAAGGATTTTGTCACATTGCGGTATTAATCAAATGTGATGTCACATTGTGACATTCATTAAGTGTTTTGTTACAATAAATATTTATCAAGGGTTATGTTGGGTTGTGAAATTATTCAATGGTTATGTCAGATTGAGACATTCATCTTTTCACATTGATGGGTATGTAACATTGCAACATTCATCAAATGTCATGTCATAGTGTGATGCCATTAAAGGTTTTGTTTCATTGTGACATTAATCAAATGTGGTTTCATATTGTGACATTTATTAATGGTTTTATCGCATCACAATGTTTATCAATGGTTTTGTTGGGTTGTGTCATTAAACAATGGTTGTGTGAGATTGCAACATTCATTTTGGCTTACTTTATAATATGGATATGTTTGTTTCTGATGTTCTTAATGGTTATGTGACATTGAGACTTCCATCTTAGTCGACTTGTGTCAACTTCCTATATTCATGAATGGTTATGTCACATTGTGGTTTCGATCAAATGTGAAGGGTTCTGTCACATTGAAATGTTCATCAAGGGTCATGTTGGAATATGAAATTGATCTGCCCAAGAAGGCAATCTACAGGAGAAGGTGACCATGCAAGCCATAGCTCGGCTTTGACCAAAAACTCTCCTCGGGGGTGAACCATTATTTTGGGTGACCAAGCAAATGGGGATCCAGATCGAGGTGACCCGAGAATGGACAAGAGGTTTTGGCGATCTCAGAGTGACCTCCGGGGATTAGTGGGATAAGCCCAGTGTAGCCATGGAAGAGAGTTCACTCACTTCAGTCCCACAAATAAGAAACCAACAAGGGCACAAACCTCAGTTGGTGCACCCTCCCTTCTGCCTAAGAAAAATCGAAGGAAATGATTTTCTCCCTAAGAGAATGGTTAGCTAAAGAGATAAGCTTGCTCTCAAAGGTGGAAGCATGGAAAACAGAGTCAACAGAAGGCATCCATGAAGGAAGTTGCACTGGTTATTCTTCAGAAACCCTAAAAATGAGATTGTCATGAATGTCAAATGCAAACTTAGAAAAGAAAACAACCAAGACACATAGCTTTAGAAGAAAAGGTAAGAATGCTTTATTCTAGTCCCGGTTCACCTTATATACCAAGGGAACCATTTATTTTATAGATATTTAATTCATCATCAAAAGGTGAACAAGTGGTGTGCCTAGGTGATTGACTTATGTGCCCTAGGTGGGCGTTCCCCTAGGTGTCCTCCTTGGCCCAATTCCTCCCTGTTTAGATCTAGAAGCGTCCCGACTTCCATGAGAAGATGCATAAAATTGTTGTGCAATACATTAGTTGTGATCCACTTTTCTTGAGTTGGAGTTTGGCCTTGGCGGGCTACCAGATATGAAGTGTAAGTCCGGTGTCTTGTAGGGCAACTTCGAGTGTCTAGTATAGTGTCTTTGGTCAATGGGAGTTGGAAATCAGGAATGTTGTCCATCGGTTGAGTGATGGTGACTAGTTCTTCCAAGATAGAAGGCTCAAATAGATTTAAGTGATTTACATTAATGACATTGTGGATTCCCAGTTGTGGTGGCAGATCCAACCTATATGCATTTTCTCCAATCTTGTCAAGTATTGTATACGGACCACATCTAATTGGAGAAAGCTTGTGATGGTGGCCTTTGAAGCGCTTCTTATCCAAGTGTAACCAGACTTGATCCCCTGGTTGAAAGGCCATGAAGGTTATTTTTTTGTCATGGTGCTTCATGGAATGATCTTAGGCTGCTTTGAGTGTTGATGTGACTTCACTATGGTGTTGTGCAATTTGTTGGAGAAATCGTTGAGCTGACAGTTGTTCCTGTTGTTGATGGAAGGTACCTTGAGGAGCCCAAGTGAGTGGAAGCTTGGTTGGAGATGTTGGTTGGAAGCCCAAGCAGAGTTCAAAAGGTGAAAAGCTTGTAGAAGAATGTGTTGCCTTGTTGTAGCTATACTGGAGAATGTGTAAGTAATTGTCCCATTGTTTGCTGCACCCAAAGTGAGTTCGGAGAGCATGCACCAAGACTCTGTTGACAACCTCTATTTGGACATCCTTTTGAGGATGGAATGCAGTAGAAAACTTGAGGTGGCACCCCAATAGTGCCCATATGGTCTTCCAAAATGCACTGAGGAAGAAAGAATCTATGTCTAAGATGATACTTCTTGGTATTCCAAAATGGGGCCAGACATGACAGAAATAGAGTTATGTTGTTTGCACTGTTGTAGTAGTCTTTGTGCATGGGATAAAAAGTGCCATTTTGCCGAAGAGGAATACCACTACCCAGATTGCATCATGTTTCTTTTGGATTGTTGGAGGTCCGGTTAGGAAGTCCATTGAGATTGAATCCCAAGTCCAAGAAGGAAGCGACAGTGGTTGATACAACCCATGCTTCCAGTTGGATGGCTTGGATTGTGAGCATAAGGCACAAGCTATGATAAATTTTTCAACTTGAGGCTACATGAAAGTCCAATGAAAATGGAATTGCATATGTTGTGTGGTCTTTGTGGTCCCGAAGTGGCCCCCATAGGCTGAAGAATGTGCTTCCCTGATGAGCAAGAGGTGGTCTTATGAGTGTGGAACGCATAGCAAATTCAACTTATATAGCCACCCATCTTGAATAGTGTAGTCTAGGAAGGGGGTTTGATTGATCACTGTGGGGATTTGCAAAGCTTCCCAAATCTCTTGAAAGTCAATGTCAGTAGCATATTGATATTTTCATGTGTCATAAGTAGCACACCATAATTCTAGAATGGAAAGAACTAGAGTGGGAAGTCAACTTACAAAACCAACCATTTTATTAGAAGTGCTTTTCTTGTATATGATGACTAAGTGAAATTGTTGAATGTAGGAGGCCCATTTAAGCTACCTTTGTTCCTGAATATTCGATTGAGAGTTGATGAAAATGAAAGGGTGGTGGTTGGTGTGCAGAATGGTTTCTTTAAAATTCCTTGTCATAGGTACTATAATTTTTCTTTGCCTCTGATAGGGTTTTATATTGGTAAGCAATGGGGTGTCCTCCCTATTTAAGTACATAACCAATAGCATATTGTGAGGCATCAGACTCAATCTCAAAGGGTTGGGAGAGGTATGGAAGATGTAAAACAGGGGATGAGCAGAGGGCGTCTTTGAGATGAGCAAAGTGAGTAGTTTCTTCTTTGGTCCAGATGAATATAGAAGAAGTATTTGAGAGTGTATGAAAAGGTCGAGCAATATTTGAAAAACAGGGAATGAACTTAAGATAAAAATTGATTCCACCCAAAAATATTTTCAACTCCTTAGCTGAAGAAGGTAGAGGCCATTGTTTTAATGCTTGGATGCGAGCTGGATCTGATTGAATACCCTCTGAGATGACCACAAAGCCGAGATACAGGACTGAAGTCTAACCAAAATATGATTTCTTCTCTCTGACTTGCAACTTGTGTTCTTGGAGATTTTGGAGAACTTGTCGGACATGTTTCATGTGAGTGTCCCATGTTCAACTGAAGATGAGAATTTCATCTAAGTAGATGACCAAAAATCGACCCAAATGTGCTCTGAAGATTTCATTGATGAGCCTCATGAAAGTGGTTGGGGCATTGGTGAGATCGAAAGGCATGACTTTCCACTCAAAAATACCAAATTTGGTCTTAAACGTTGTTTTCCAAACATCATCTGGGTTCATTCAAACTTGATGGTAGTCGGCTGTCAAATCCAATTTAGTAAACCAATTATCTCCTTGGAGGGTGTCGAGTAGTTCCTTAATCTGGGGAAGGGGGTAATGGTTTTTTATTGTGGCTTTGATAAAGGCTTGGTAATCAATGACAAGGCACATTTATGAGTTATCTCATTTAGGGATGACAAAGGAAATAGAAGCGCAGGGAGAAGATGAAGTTTGGATGTGGCCAAAGTTGATGAGGTCGGTCAGTTGTCTTTCCATTTCCTCTGTTTCTGTTGGGGCCAACTGGTAAGTAGGGGCATTAGGTAAGGCATATCTGGGGATAAGATGAATGGAATGGTTAATTTAGTGGGAGAGGGAAGTCCCTGCAGAGGTTGAAATACCTCTACGAACTTGTGGATGAGGGGAGTCATAGTTTCATGAACAGGGTGTGTTGTATTGTTTGGTGTTATTGGGTGCACCAAATAGAGAGAGACACATTGGCTTAAGTGTACATGTGGGATTTTTTCTTTGGTAGAAGGGGGTTTGGGTTTTACTACAGTCAAGATATAAGTGTGGCCTTCTTTGGTAATTTTGTACTGGCGGGATTTGGCTAGATAGATAGAATTTATTTGGGTTTGGTATGGGATGCCGAGCAGCAAATCCACACAATCCAAGGGGGAGACATCACAAATAAAAGTATCTTTGAATTGGCATATGGCAAAAGTGACTAGACAACGCTTGGAAACTAGGAGGCGAGGGCCATCCTTTTGGACCCATCCGAGTTGATAGGGTTGTGGATGTAGGGTGGTGACAATATTAAGGCGGTTGACAAGGGCTTGAGACACCAAATTTTTTTGGCTTCCATTGTCCATAATCAGTAAATCCAAGGCANTTGGAGTTTATGGGTGAAGAGGGGTTGGGTGGATGCGTTCGAATATTCCTGGGTCATTATAATCAATGAGGGATCTACTTCTGTGGTATTTTCTAGAGGAAATTCTTTGGTATCTTCTACTTGGGAAGGCACAATGAGCTCAGTGAATAGAGTTTTGTTGGTTTTTAGATTTTGGAGGATTCAACAATTTGATGAATTGTGTGAAGCAACTTTGTGGAATGAGCACCAGGGTGTCCTTGTAGTTGTATTGGGTATGGGGTTTTGAGTCTGAGGAGGTGGAAAGTGGGATGAGGGATGGGAGATGGATGGTTGAGAGGTGGGGGGGTTGGTGTAAAGGTGGGACTGAGGAATACAACCTCTAGGAGAGACTTTCCTTTCTATAGCCAAAGATCTCTGAAATGTTTTATCTAAAGTTGGATTTTCAAAGATATCTACTTCTTGATGGAATTGAATTAATAAACCAGCCAAAA
>JASDQU010439211.1:24576-35235 GCA_032191745.1 Picea mariana
AAATCCATCGGTGTATTCTTGCACTGTTTGTACTTTTCTTAGTTTTAAAGATTGCCATTCAATTATTGCTTTTTCTTTATAACCCAAAGGATAGAATTGTTTCCTAAGTGAAGAAATGAAATCCTTCCATGATGGAAACAAATTACCCACATTTTGTGTTCCTTTTTGAAGCTTGCTTTGCCACCAGATAAGGGCTGTACCTGCAAGTCTCAAAGATGCCAACTTGATTTGTGTGGCCTCATCTTTGATCTGCTGCACACTGCAGTATACCTCCATCTGCCTGATCCAGTTATCAAGTTTTTCTACATTCACTTCACCATCATATATGGGCAACTCAAATTTTACATCAAGTTTTAACAATGGCATTTCATGTTTATTCTTATGAACATTTTTCTTTCCACTAGATTTAGAACTTGAACTTGAAGAAGAAGGAGAAGAAGGAGGTGTTGATGGAGGTGAAGGAGGAATCTGAGGATGGTCCTCTTCCTCTTCACTTTTTCCCTTTGAAAAATCACACAAAACTGGTCGCTTCCGTTCCAAGTAATCTTCATACAAGACTTTCACCATCTCCGACATGGCAAGGAATGTTTTCCGGAATTCTTTCTCATCTTGAGAAATCCCTTCTTCCGATGCCATCTTATCGCTGTGAGAAGATCTTTTTCTCAATCCAATTAATGGATTCTCTACAACAATCTTGTCTTCAACACACTGTATCTTTTCCCTGGTTAACATACAAAACTCAAATCCAAACGTCAACTAGCTCTGACACCACTTGATCCGTCGGATCTTTTAATGACTTATGGCTGAGTTTTAATTTTGCATGCGTTAATTAACCATTTGAGAAACTTAGTGAAAGAATGAGGAAAGAAGAGGAATTATGACAGCCATATATAGATTTGCAGATCTAAAATGAAATAATAAACAACAAGCCATAACATGCAGATTGATAATGGAGTTCGGCACAACTTTGCCTACGTCTCCGGGCCTTTTTCTCTGTGGGGGAGGCTTCTTTATTTCTGTTCAAAAGCTCAAAAAATACATTGCTACAATGCCAAATGGTTACAAGACTGATCTGGTCATGTTCTTCCAGATCTCTAGAACCCTGCAAAGAAAATGGCATGCAAAATGCATGTCCGGAGCTCCCAAAAATGGTCCGAGAACGTCTCCTCCTCAAAAGCTTCTCTGCCTCAAATTGACTTTGGCTTGGCTTCTCTTCAGTATAAATCTGCTCTAAATGCCCTCTATGCTCTCCTCATGGCCTCAAATAGGCCTGGGTTATATAGCTTGGAAGTTGGTTGCTCATCTCCAACTTCCTCCAAGAATTTAGGCTCCAAAACTACTCAATAACTCCCAAAAATGGAGTAAATACATTAAAAAAAGGTTTAACATTAATTAAAACCCCAAAAAGTAGTTTTAAAACCCACTTTATAACTAAATTTTGGGCTTTATCCCCTCCATCCGCACGAGCGCCCCTTTGAATGGTCATATGCTACCATGTGGCCACGCACTAGCCCAAAGGCTACGCACGAGCCACCCCTGTTAGCTCCCGGTCCTATTGGTATGTGGCATAGGCCCACGGGCTAGTGCCATAGCTGTTTAACCGCGCACCATATCTCTGTTTACATGCTCACATGTTAATGTAATACAACCACGGGTTGGGGCTAAGCCTCGGCCCTACCCTTGCGCCAACATACACATAATCAAACTTAAATAAATATTGTATCATATAATTGTCAAGAAACATAGCATGGCGCATTGGTTAATCGAAATTTGATAAGGCTTTGGTAAAGGGGGAGGTCACTGGTTCAAATCCAGTCGATTACAAAAAAATTTGATTAACAAACCAAAACCAAATAGACCAATACCGGGGTGCCATGTGGCAGCCCATGATTGGGCCACGTGGCACCCAATCACTTGCCAAGTAAACACCATGTGTCAGCAAATGATTCGACCACATGATTGCCACCTGTCGACCGTACTGCCACATCAACCTTGCCATGTCATCGCTACCGTACGGCTCGGTCACCTGCCACATCATCCATGCCACGTCATTCGTGCCACGTGTCACCCTTCTAGTGGTGACATGTGTCACCTTCGGATAGGTCCATCCGTACGCCCAAATGTCCAAATCTGCCTACCACATGTCACTACCCAAGGCTGCCACATCACCTGTACAAACCTGCCACATGTCATCTGTATGGACCTTCTAAGTCAGCGTATGGACATGCCACGTTAGCATCCATATGGACTGTATGGACTACACAGTCAGCAATTTTTTTTTGCCTGTTTGACTTTTCAGACAGAATGCGATATCTTATCCATACGGAGCCTGTTTGACAAAGTAAATATACCACCGGAATCAGGAAGATGAGAGGGACGCAATGTCTCAGGTTTTGTCACATTCCAAGAACTTTCATTTTTGAGCATTTTTCAAGCCCTGTTAGGCTTCTGGATCCGATTTCGGATCAGACACATACCTTCTTTAGCGAGGGAGGCAACTCAACCACTTTACCCATTTGCATGCATATTGGTCATTTGAATTTTTGGTATGCTCTTTGAATACTAGTTATCCTTAGGACATATTTTTATTTTGTATAATCATAAGTCGTCGTGGAGTCATACCAGCTTCAACATCGGTCCCAGTTACCACTAGTTTTCAAGTTATTTCCTTCTAAAAGGTACAGAGTTATCAGGTGTGGTACACACATCCACCTTTCAGACTTGTGGTTCCACAAGGATGAGTACTGATTCCAGTCTTCAGAACACTGGGATTTCTTCGACTCCCATACCCACTATAGTTAATGGCACCCCTTCGACTTCTGCAACCACTACAGTTGCAGTGTCGGAGGCTTATACCGGTACTATGGCTTGACCTGTAGTTAATGCTTTATCTCTTGCCTCAAACCCTATTGGGGGTTTTGGCCACTTGTCGAGTTACAATGTTCATTCCATCCCTATGGCTTCTAGTCCATTTTCTTATGGTATCCCTAACTTCAGTTCGCAGTTTTCAACTGCCATCCCAATTGCTGGCCCTAATGTTAGCTTTGGAATTGGGGGCACTACACCTCCTTACACTCCTTTCCCGTTTGGTGGTTCTCATATTCCCAAAATGAATCCTAATGTAGGAAGTTTCCCTATTCTTAACCCTGGGTCTAATCCTTCTATGGCTAGATGGAAAAACCCAGCTGGTGGACACATTGTTCCCTATATCCATACCCCCTTGGTGTCGATTCCAACAAATACTTTTGGCATGATGAATCCAATTCAATCCTCTAGTTTCCCACTTGGAGGAGGTAAATCTTACACTTTGGGAAACCCCCAACTTAGATCCAATCCAATTGGGGGCAGTTTTCATAACCCCCAGCCCAGATCTAATCCGACAAGGGGAAATTTTCACAATCCTTATTAGAACATTCCTGCTGGAATGATGCCCAACCCACACTATACAAATCATCCCAGAGGAGGGCCTTATAATTCTGGACAGGGCTTTGGTACTACCAAAATCCTTTATGGAATGCAGTTCCCAACACACAATCTTTTGCGAGAGGATGGGGCCAGATGTCTCAACCCCATCTCCCTTTTCTAGCCATGCTCAATCTGCCAGACTTGTCTAATTTAATGAATGACCTGGTGAGTCATGGTCCCACATGGCCCCCCATCCCCACCAAACTTCCTTCAGACATTCCAAAATTTTAGGGTAAGAATGGAGAGGATCCTAGTAAACACATCACTACCTTTCACCTTTAGTTCTCATCAAATTCCCTGAACCATGATTCCATTAGGTTACGATTGTTTGAATGCAATCTCATTGGAGTTGCTTTGAAATGGTATATTGAGCTACCTATCAGGAAATATGGATCATTTAATCAGTTGGTGGTGGCCTTTCTCAACCAATTTCAATTTCCCATTTGTTATGATGTTGGCCTTGAACTTTTGTCGACTTTACACTAGGACACTACCACTCATATCTCAGATCATATCCAGGAGTGGCGTAGATGGAGGTGGTTGATTAAGACTCCTATACCCCTGACCTTTCTTTTAGAATGGTTCCTAAAGTCTTTTCACCCTCCTATCTCGAAGGACATTCCTACTTCAGGGGTCTCCAACGAGGAAGAATCTATCTTTAGAGCCTAGCAATTAGATTTAATATATGTTCAGTTTGGGATGTTATATCACCTTCTTCCAGAAGCACCGCAGTCAAATTACGATCCTAGGAAAAAACTTAGACCTCATGCCAATGGAATTGTAGGGTACGCTATTGTAAAGTCCATAGACTTGATGACGATTTTTTTTGAAGGATTAGCTTCATTTGCATCCTCCAAACCCACCTAGTCAGCAGATGTACATTCCCTGCAATCGTCGAAAAACCCAAATGGTGACCAACAACCATATGGGAATAAAAGGAAAGGTCAAAAAAATCGCAAGGATGGGAAAAATGGTAACAAACCTAAGGACAAAGATAATAATGGGAAGGAAAATGATAATGTTGGAGAGGGAAAGAAAGAGAAACATAAGGTGAATTTTTCTTGTAAACTTTGTACCAATGACCACCTTACACATTTATTCCCCAAACTCGTGGAGGTTGCGAGGCTTTTAAACCTACTGCATGTTGTGTTGATGAATCCATTCCCACACAAACAACACTTAGCCTTGAGCTCTTCAAACCCCGAAAATGCGCCCAGTGGAAGTCAAAACCCACCATTGCAAGATGGCGATCATGTTTGTATCAATATCGTTGACATGAAAATCGATATAGCCACCTGTTCTCGAGATTATAGGTCTTCAAAATCTAGTACCGGTCTAGAAGCTCCTCCTCCCCCTCCGAAAAAGAACCTACAAATTGAGAAACGAGAGCCACCACCTCATATTCTGAATGGAGTACTCAAATGCTCTACTCACAACCCTAATTCTAGAGCCGCCCAAAACTACTCTATCGTTGAGGATTTGGGCCAAACCCCTTGTGCGATGTCAGATTTAGAGGTACTTCAGACGTGTCCATCACCAAGGAATGCCTTACTCTCTACCTTAGAAACTCTAGAACCTAGTGCCTCGAAAGTTATCAAGTTTGATGTCACAGATGTGAATCCTCACTTACCCTACCATGTGGCTTTCCAAATCCACGGGGAGTATTCCAAGTATACTATCAAACGATTAGTCGTTGATGAAGGTGCTGCCACCTATGTGATGTCCCTGGTCTGTTGGAAAGCTCTTGGTTCTCTGACACTTTCCAAGTTGTCTAACATTTTGACTACATTTGACGGTCATTCCTTCCGCCCTCACAGTATTCTCCCTACCTTTCTGGTCTAGCTAGGTGGGAAGATGGTAGAGGTGGAGGTAGAGGTAGTAGATGCACCTCTTGATTATAACTTGTTACTAGGTCGAAATTGGACCTATGCTATGGTCATTGTCGTATTGTCTGTTTTCTGTACACTTTGTTTTCCTCATCAAGGGGAGATCATGACTATCGACCAGTTATCCTTTGCGTAATCTAGTCCTAGAGAATTTGTTGGACCATCGATCCTGATGATCGACAATTCTCAGCCAACAAATGAAAATATCAACGTCGGAATGTATGCTTCCCTCATGGGTAACTTCGACTTCTTGGCAGCGATTCACCATGTTTACGCCATGTCTAGTAGGTCCTCTTCAACAGGAAGGTCCATTCCTTTCCGAACTTCCTATTTTAGTGATCCATGAACCCTACCTTCTCCAAATTTGTCGAGTGAAGGTCAGGTTCATGCTAGCATGGATATGCCACTATCGGTAGCAGAGATTGTGTATTAAGTTGTTCTTGACTCTTCTGCTGATCCCAATCCTATTACCTCGCCAATGGACGAGGATGATCCTTCTCTCAGGCCAATATGAGCCACCTCATTTTCTTACTCACATGATTTCCTAGATGAGACTTTGCCTTCATATGAATCCATCCTCCAAGCCATGAATGGTTTTGAGAGACCTTGGGATGATATGCATCATCGATCTTATTTTCTCCCAAGTCTTGAAAGAATCGAACAAGATGAATTTTGGTCTACCTTGAGTGAGATAGTTGCTCACGCCGTAGTTCCACTTGATACGCATGAAATTTATGCTGAAGGAAATATGGCGAGTATTTCTCCTACCGTCTCGATCGATATCTCTCATACACCTGGCAAGATTGAGAACGTAAATATAGGTGCAGATTGTTCGCCAGAAGAAATTCTAATCTACACCAAACTCTTCAAAGAATTTTGATATGTATTCACTTGTTCATATGAAGGGATGTCAGGGATCGACCCCCGTATTTCTGAACATGAGATTAAGACTTATCCAGATTCTAAACCTGTTCGACAATGTATTATATCTGTAAATCCTAGGAAGGCCCCTTCTATTAAGGCAGAGGTGGAGAAGCTACTTAATGATGGATTCATATACCTATTTCCCTTGAACAAATTGGTATCCAACCCTGTTCCCGTGAATAAAAAGAAAGGAACCATCTGTGTGTGTATGGACTTTCACAACCTGAACAAGGCTTGTCCTAAAGATAAATTCCCCATGCCTTTCATTGATCAGATTCTCGATGAGTGTGCGGGAAGTGAGATATTTTGTTTTATGGACAGATTTTCAGGATATAACCAAATCCAGATCAAACCTAAGGACCAACAGAAGACATCATTTATATGTCCTTGGGATACTTTTGCATACCGAAAAATGTCGTTCATCCTTAAAAACGTCGGAGCAACCTTCCAATGTGCCATGAATTTCGCTTTTCAGGATCTCAAGCAGATAGTCGAAGCCTACCTTGATGATATTGCTACTCACTCTCGCAAGAGAGTGGATCATGTTATACACCTTCGACTAGTTTTTGAAAGATGTTGTTACTATAGAATCCGATTAAACCCTCACAAATTCATATTTTGTGTTATGTCTGGTCATATCTTAGAATTTTTAGTTTCCAAGACCAAGATCATGGTAGATCCTCTTAGGGTTTAGGCAATACTTTAGTTTCCTCCCCCCCACACAATTAGACAACCTCAAGGTTTACAAGGGAAAGCTAAATTTCTACATCGGTTCATAGTGAATTATGCCAATATCAGTAAGGGTTTCATGCACCTTTTGAAGAAATACACACCTTTTATCTAGGATGAGCGATCCCAGGAGTCTTTTGACACCTTAAAAAATCCTTGGTATCGACCCCTCTGCTGAAATCTCTTGATTACAATAGGGATTACTTTTTGTATATTTCCACATTTGAAGAGACGATTGGTATGGTTCTCGTTCAGGAGGATGATCAACTCCATCTACTATATTAGTCAAAATTTAGTCGGTCCTAACATTAATTACTCTCATGTTGAAAAGATATCTTTGGTTGTCGTTCACACATTCCAACGTTTACGTCACTATATTTTTCTTTGCAAGACTACTATGGTTGTTGATGTCAATCTATTTTAATATGTCCTTACTAGGTGTATCATAGGGGGGAAATATAATAAATAGATTGTCATCTTACAAGAGTTCTATCTCGACTTTGCTTCGGCCAAGTCTAAGAAATCATTAGTTTTTTCAGAGTTAATATTCGATTTTCCACAATTAGACAAGGATGTTATCCATGTCAATTCGTTTATGGACGAACACATTTTCCTTGTCTCGTCGTCTGACCCCAGGTATGGAGACATTGTTTTATATCTTCAAACCTTGAATTTCGCTCAACATCTCTCGCGAGATGATCGACGACGTGTTAGATACCAAGCCAAAAAGTATACCATCATCGACGACACTTTGTTTCGCTGAGAAATAGATAATATCTTGCATCATTTCTTAACTCATGAGGAAGCCGAGTCAGTCCTAAACGATTGCCACAAAGGGGCTTGTGGTGGTCACCTATCCGAGCTTGCGACAACCCAAAAAATCCTGCGAGCCGGTTATTTCTGTCCTACTATCTTTAAATATTGTATCGAAGAGGTTAAGAAGTGTCACACCTTCCATGTGTTCACTCGAAAAAATGCGCTCACACTCATTCCCTCTTCACCCAGTCATTATCGTCGGTCCCTTCACCAAGTGGGGGGTAGATTTCATCGATTGAAACCCAACTTTGGTTGGGGGGAATCGACACATTATAGTGTCCATTGACTAATTTACTAAGTGGGTTGAGGCCATGAGTATCATAAAATATGATGGGAAGACTGCAACCTTCTTCCTATTCAACCAAATTATCGTCTGGTTCAGTATCCCGAGTGAAATTGTCACTGATCATGGCAGTCACTTTCAGAATGAAATGATGGAAGAACTAGCATCCAAGCTGGGGTTTAAGCATGGTCATTCATCTCGTTATTACCCCCAGGAAAATGGGCAAGTAGAGGCCGTCAACAAGTCTCTGAAGACCATTTTGCAAAAAACTGTTAGTCGAAGTAATTCCAATTGGCACATCATGCTATATCCCGCGCTTTGGGCATACCGAACCTCAATTAATACTGCCACCTATTTTTACCCTTTTCGGTTAGTGCATAGTGTGGAGTCGATCCTTCCTATTGAACACGAAATCCCTTCTCTCAAGTTGGCAATCAATCTCCTACCCGACACTTCATATTTAGAGTGACGCCTTGCACACCTAGAGAGTCTTGACGAGCAGCATCGAAATTCCTTTACGGCTATCGAGGCAAATAAGAAACATGTCAAGGTTCAGTACAACAAGTATGTTTGTCCCTGGTTGTATGCTGAGGGTGACTTGGTCCTCTTGTATGACAAGGTCAAAGAACCACTAGGGGCAGGCAAGTTTAAATCCATGTGGCATGGTCTTTACATTGTGCGACGTGTTCTGGAAAAATGAGCCTACGAGTTAGAATATTATGAAGGGAATAAATTGGTCGAGCCCAGAAATGGGCTCTACTTGAAAAGGTACTACGCTTGATCCCTAGGCTGGAGTGGAACTCTTTGTATACTAATGCAAATTTAGTGTACATACATCTCTTTTTCCCTTTTCTTTTGTCTTTGGCTTGCTTATCGAGTTTTCCCTTTTGTTGGCACATGTCAATGGAGTCTTCGGTCTACCTAGGATTCACAAACGGAGCCACTCGTCATACACGGAACTTGTCTTCCACCACTTGGGTGGTTTACTCACTCGAAGGTCTGTTGGTGTCTTCAGGTGGTGTATGCCTAGGGCCATCCATGAATAATGTGGTCGAATATAGCGTCATCATATAACTTTTGCGCGATGCTAGCTCGCATGGTATTCACACTTTAGAAGTTCTCCTAGATTCCCAGTTAGTAGTATGTCAGTTGAACGACCATTACCGCGTGTGTGATCCTACTTTACTCCGTCGATTTCTACGGGTACGTCTTTTAGAATGAGAATTTGATTTTATTACATATTATCACATTCCTAGGAGTTCTAATCATGTATCTCATGCCTACACTAATTATGTTTTAGATTGGCATTTGTCACATTAATAAAGCAAAGAAAACCATTAAAGAATAGCAAGTAATGTGTATTTAAAACCTCTAGAAATGTTTTTCTATCTTCCATATTTTTAATCATGCACATACTCAATGGAATCTCTCCAAAGAGGGAATGCATGTAGTAGAGTACTTCTTCAATTCTTTTATTTCGATGTATAATTCTCAATAAAATAATCTAAACAAGTTATATGCATCGAGTAACATAGAATTTCCTCACCTTTTAACTTAATGTTGATACTTGGACTAGATAGTGTCCCTTTTGGGTAAGTTTCTTTATTTCATCTACACAATATTTTCTCTTTGTTGTCATTAGGGGCTTGTCTAGTTGAAAAACAAGGGGTAGTGATATTCTCCCCACTAAGGTTCAATTTCCTCCAAGAATGTGGTATATATTTTTCCTATGAAATAGTAAATCCATCATGGTCATTAAGTCAAGTCAARAATGGTGTTTGTCATACATTGTGACATGACATCCCACTTATGTTGAGAGGAAGAATTTTGTCCATTACTATAAAATTTTCTCTTCAAGAACATAAAATAATGTTAATATAGAATGAAACCTCTCCAATAACCTAGAAGTGTTTATTAAATCTTAAAAGAGTATAACTTCACTTWAAAATATAAACTATGTTATTCTAATAAATTTATTACTTTAAACATTAAGCCTCCATAGCTTCACATAATTAAATACTTTAAAATATGGGTTATAAGGAATATCATATTCTAATAAATTTATTACTTTAAACATTAAGCCTCCATAACTTCATATAATTAAATACTTTAGAATATGGGTTATAAGGAATATCATATATGACGTCTTGCTCCATTGAAAAGTGAAAAAATAACTTTCTCAATAAAAACATGAAAAAATAACTTTCTCAATAAAAACCCATAAATGAATAGGGTTGGAAAAAGGTAGTCATTAAAAAATAATGGCCTCATCATCGAAAAATTTACATTATAAAAGTATGCCAAAATAATGGATTTACATTATAGAAGTGTGCCAAAACAATGGTTGTTGCATACTTATTCCAACCCAAATAAAAAATATATCTAAGCAAACAAAAGGCTAAACCCAAATAAGTAAATCAAATAAAGTATAAAATCCATTCCCCTCCCCATTACATGAGGCAAATACCTAAAAGTATCTAGCCATTTTAGTGGATTTTGGAATAATAGAAATATCTAAAGGTATCTAGTCATTTTAGTGGATTTTGGAATAATAGA
>JASDQU010439211.1:66185-79203 GCA_032191745.1 Picea mariana
AACCTCTATAACCCAAAATGATTAACCAATATAAACCATAACCACTAATCACTATAATATATATAATTAATTACCCTTAATAATAAAAATCTTGTATCCTTAAATCCTTATACTCACTTACACTTGATCTAAAATTCTTAATGTCTAATCCCTCAAGGAGATGGGATAAGAGTCTCACTTAATGAAATAGGTATCACCTTCATCATAGGTATGACCATCATGGAATCAAGTTAGGGTCATTCAAGAAGAAATTTGTACTTAAAATATTAGTTGAGAACCAAAAAAAGAGAAAAACCCTTAACCTTTATAAATCCTAACACTTATAAACCTTATCCACTAACCACTTTAAACATTCACCTTTAACACATAATCAATATAGCCACTAGTCCATGTAACCATCATAACCACCAACCTATATCACCATTGATCGTAACTCATAAACCATATGATCTACATAAATATTAATTCATCCTCTATAGACATTAAATTCTAACCTTTAACCAATAACCTTATATACCAAAACCCCCAATGTGATTATCTCACTATTAAAATGAAAACCCTAAAATATATAATTCCTAAGCATTTTTCGTGCTATAACAAGTAAACTCTAACTCTATTGTCCACAAATATTAACCCTTACAACAAATAACCTCTATACTAATTAAATATTAACTCTTATAACCCTTAACCTCTAACATTAATCTTCAAAACTCTACACTCTTGATAATTATAAATGTGATCGCCATTAACCTTGAACCTTTAACTCATATAACCTCTAGTATTTATAATCCTCAACCACTTTAAACCCTAACCTTTATAAAACCTATAAATCCTAACTTATATATCCTTTATATCCCTTTATAGATAGGGACTATAACCCTTAACCCTTATCTCTTAACCCTTATAATATCACACTCTATAATCCTTAATATTGATCTCTTAACCCCTAAAATCCAAATAATCCCACACCCTATAACTGTTAGCATCCTCAATTTTATCCATCATAACCCATAAACCTTCACCATTATAATTATTATTCCTAGCTCATATAACACTTGATTCCTAACCCCTATATCCATTAAACCATATACCCTTAACCCTAAACTTATAATCCATATAAACCATATATCCCTAACTCTAAATTTATAGTCCATATAAATTGTTTAAGCCATAACCCCAACCTCCAAAACCCTAAAAACCTTAATTCATAGCCCCTCTAACCCAAGCCTCTTACCTCTAATCCATAAAGTCCATATAACTCAAAACCACTATAACCACTAAACCCTATCTCATAACAAGAATCCATATAATCAATATAACCCCTAGCCTCATTAAAAATTAAACCTTGTAACCTTTATCACCTTTAACCCCTGTAAACCTTAACTTTGAATCATATTCCTTATAACCCCATAACCATTTAAGATATATCTATTAACCCATATATTCCTTCCACTTTACCCCTAACCATTAAAACCCCTAAGCCATTATATCCCCTATAACCCAAAAAAATTCATAACACTTATAAGCCTTATATCCTAATGATAAATGATAACCCTTATATACTCAAACTATTATAGTCCTTTTACCTTTGACCCTTATTTACTTGAATTCTTATCACCCCTTTCGTCTTTAACTCTTAGCTAACACTAGTAACCACTATAACAATTTTCAACTAATCACCCCCCACCCCCATCATTGTTAAATCCTAACACTTATATCCCCTTACCATTATAAGCTCTAATCACCAATATTTATATATATAAACCCATATTATCTTAAATATGTAACCTTTATGGCCCCTAAACCCCAATTCCCCAACTCTCAACCTATAGTCCCTAGTGTCCAAATCATAACCCGTAAAACTCTGATTCATATAAACTTATACTATGTTCATTTTATCATATATTATCCCCATAAACCTTAATCCCTTTATCCCCTTACCCCTAGAATCTATAACGCATAGGCTATATAACCATTTTACATGTAATTGTTATAACATCTAACCCTTATAACTTGTAAATATTAAATGACTTGTAATGAACTTAAATACTATATAGCATAACCCACATGACCCTTAACTCTTATAACCTTTATAACAACAAAACCCTATTCTCAAACCAGAATAATTCCTTAAACCTATAACCATTAATTGGTGTAATCCCTATAACCCTTACAACACTTAAATCATAACCAATATAATCCCTAATCCTATTTAAGTTAAACCTATATAACTCATAAAGTATAACCCTTAACCAAAACATCCATAGTCACTATAACCACTATAACCCTCAAATATTAATCACCAAAATCCTTAATCAATATAATCAATATTCTCATCAAATATTCTCACCAAACCCTAAATTCTAAAACCCCTAACCCCTTTAACCTCTATAACCCATAAATCAGATAACCCATATTAATCCTAACCTATAACCTCTCTTAACCATTATAAATGCTAACCACTATAAACCCTAACCCTTATGGTTGTTCTTACCACTAATCACAATCATACTTAACCCTTAACTCCTAGAGACCTCAACCCTTTACACATGATCCATATAACCCATATTATGAATAATCCCTATAACTATCACACATTGTCCCCTATGAGCCATCTCCACTAACCCTTATAATATCTATAACTCTAGCTGTTATAACCCAACTAAGCATAGCATTACAACTATATTCATTAACACATATATACATAAAATACTTTAACCCTCTATCACCACTAACACCTAAACCTTATAAAATCAAAACCATAAGAACTACTTAAATATATTTATCATAATCTATAACCATTACAAGCATAATTTCCTATATCACCCAAAATGTTTACCCCTTTAAGATTTAATCTCAAACATTTATAACTAAGTCTAATCATTATAATTTCCAACCCATATAATGTCTAATCCCTTACCTATAACCATTATAAACCTTATAATATCTATCATAACTCTTATAAATCCTATTATTTATAACCCTTATTGCATGAATCACTTCTAACCCTTATAACCTAAGCACCCAATCCCTATATTTGCTAAGCATTAATCCTTATAAACCCTAAACCCTAAAACCATTTTTTCCATAACATTATAAACTCTTGTCATCTCTAACACTTAACCCCCTAATACTCTCAATACCTAACCCCTATAAATCCTAACCCTTAATCCCTCTAAAGCACAATTCTAAACACAGGTAACCCAAATATACCTTGATCCATGTAAATCCTAATGAAATTAACTCCTATAATACCTAACCCACATAATTCTCAACATTTAACTATTTTAACCTTTATAATGACCAAATCCTATTCTACAACCCCTATAAACCCTCACCCATATAACCATTAAAGGGTATATCCTGCAAAACCCTTATGATACTTAAATTGAAAAAATTATAATTCTTAATCCTAAATATATAATCTATATAAATTATGAACCCTAACCCATAAGCAAAATAATGCCTAACCACTATAACCATTATAACCCTTAATTGTTCATCACTATAATTGACAGTTCTCCTAAATGACTAATTCTAAAAACCCTAACACAGTTAACCTATATAACCCCTAACCTAGATAGCCCATATCAATTTTAACCTATAATGTCTATAATCATTAATCCCTAACCATTATAACTTGTAACCCCAATAATCATTATAATTCCTAATCAATACAAACCCTAACCATTATAACTATGTTAACCACTAACCACAAAAATTTCAATCTCACTAATGACTAACCCCCATAACCATAAACCTTTATTCCATATAGACCATTTCCACTAACCCTTACAATATACATAACCTCTAGTTGTTACAACCCCATTAACCCTAATTGTTTAGCTATATTCACAAACAATAATACACATAAACCACACAAAACCTTTTCCACCCCTAAAACCTAACCCTTTTAACTCATATAATTTATAACACCAATCCATAATATCTCCTTACACATATTTCGTATAATATCTAATCATTATAACCATTCTAAAACCTTACCCCTTTAACCTCTAATCTCATCTTTTTATAACCAAGTCTAATTGTTGCAATGCCTAACCCCTATAACCTCTAATCCGTTACCTATATGATGAAAAACATTATAACCCTATGATTCATAAACATTTTAATCCTTAATCCCTAACTTATAACCCATAACCATTATAAATGTTAATGACTAGGTCCTTAAAACCTTATTCATATTAAATTAAATACCTAATCACTATAAAACCTAACCTTTGTACATCATAACACATAACCCTATAACCCTTGAACCATAAATAATTACCCTCGATTTATATTTGTTATAACTCCATTCCCCTTCCCTTATAACCCTTAACTCCCATATTGTACTATACCCTTATATCTCCTCACATATAACCCATTTAACCCCTCATCCATATAACGCATAACACCTTTAACTAACCAATAAGCCTTAAACCATAACCCATATAAACCCTAACCCACATGCTTCTTTTGTCTCCAAAATACTACAAATGCCAAGCCATCATAGATATAACCCTCAACCATAATTAACATGTTAGACCTAATATATATAAGCCTTCATAACCATAATAACCCCAAACTATTTTAACTCTTAACAGTTATAACCAACATCCCTTTTAACTCTTAACAATTATAAACCCTATCTTCAAGTTATTATAATGTCAAACCCCTAACCCCGATATCAACTAATCCTTATAACCCCTTACACCTAATGTCATTAACATATATTCTACATTCCTAAACAACATAACCTCTATGCCTTAAAACCCCTTTAACCAATAACACTTATATTCCCAATCATTGATTACCCTTAGAAAAACTAATACCTAACCCCTCTAATTGTCAATCTATAAATCATATAAACACTAACCACTATAAACCCTAATACCTAAATCGTATAACCCTTGACCCTTATAAATATTACCTATTAATCTTATACCCTAAAAATATACAGAGCATAACCCCTTAAATCCCATATATTTATAATCCTTAACCCTACCACACCATAAACACTAATCCTAAACCTTATAACTCCTAACATTTTATCCTTATAATCAATTTAACTATAAAAATTAAGTATCCCTAATCTTGGTCCCTCATAACTCTTAACCACTAACCATTATAAACAATAACAACTAATCCATAACCACTATAGCCCATAGTCACTTACCATAAGCCATAAAACCCTCCAAATCTAAACCCTCAACCATTAATCTCAAACTAATATCCTCTAATCCATATAACACTTGAAAAAATTAACCCTTATAACCCATAATACCCCTAAACATTTTATACCTTAGCACCTAACTTATAATCCATATAACACCTAATCTCCAAAAACACTATATCCACTAACCCCTTGAACCATAACAAGATATCGATATCCATTATAGCCCATAATTACTTACCCTAAACCCTCGAAATCCAAACCCCTAAAATACTAACCTATAAACGATACCCTTTAATCCATATAATACTTGAAACCATTAACCCTATAGTCTCTATTAACCGTAAAACTAATATACATTAATGACTAAATCATAATCCCTAGAATCACCATAACCATTAACCCTTTAACCCCTAACCTCTAATCCTTATAACCCATAAACCTTAAAAAATATAATATCTAAGCTTAATCATATGGCATATATATAAAAAAGAAACCTATAACCTCATTCACCCCTAATCCCTATAACTCCAATCCCATAACCCCTATAACCCATTAACTATATATCATAACCAATATAACTACCAATCTCTATCACTGAAACTACCCTAAATCATATCCCCAAAAAACCCATAGCCCAAAATTATATAACCCTTAACACTTACAATCTCTCACCTCAAACTCTTGTAACCCATTATGCCTAACACATGCAATTAATCATAACCATTATAATTAGTGTCACATATTCAACCCTTAACCTCTATAAAACTTAACCCATGTCCTTTATAGATCCTAACAAGTATAAGCCTTATCAACAAAAACTTATATACACTATCCCATGGAACCTTAAAACCATAACCTCTATAACCCATAACCCTTTTAATCCCTAGTTTCCAGCCCATAACCCTTATAACCATAATACATAACCCATAGAACTCTAATTTCTAAACCTATTACCGATAACCACTTTAGCCCTTGTAACCCTCTAACAGATATTCCCTAAAACCTGTGACGATCGATTCCTATAATGACTATTTTTCCCCCAAGTTGATATTGCCCATAACCACTATAAGTTCTAGAATCCATAAACCCTAAACCCTAAAATATCCAAGTCTAATTTTTAACCCTTATGCATCATAACATGTATATTAATTCTAGCCTATAACCATTATTAGTACTAATGTGTAACCTTTATTACCATTAATCACTAACCTTTATAATTCATAACCCCTAACCCTCAACAACTACAACCCTAAACACCTAAACCCTAACTTCTTATCCCTAAGCATATAATTCCTATATCCTCTAAAAAAAAATATTTATAATCCCTAATCCCTATAACCACTTGATTACATACCACTTTAACTATTATCATCCCTAACATGCTAACCTGTAAAACCATACCATCCTTACCCCTTATATATATAACAACTAATCCCTAACCTTAGTGAATTTTAAGTCCATTAACCCCTTACCCCTAACCCCCATAACCATTAACAACTAACCCTTATAACCAGCCACCCTAGTTGATCGTGGAGAGAATATTATTCATATATTTTTAGTGTGCTTCATTTGTGATGGATTTTTTATTTGGTGGTTGAGTTTTCTTATTGTGGTTGAGTTTCTCCTTTGGCAGATGAGTATTTCTCACTCATGGATGAGTTTCTTATATGGAAACTGAGTTTGGACTTTGTATGATGAGTTTGTGGTGTTGGTAGAATTTATGATCAAGTGGGTCAAGTTTCTTGCTAAGGGGTACCGATTTCATTGAGTTGGGACCGAGTTTCATAGTTGAGGGCTGAGTTTCATAATTATGGGACAAGTTTGATGTCAAGGAAATGAGTTGAATGTTGTAGAGGGACCAATTCTCCCTATTGGCCACCTTATCTATTCACTAGAACAAAGTTGCATTGAAGGTCGATTTTCTCAACCAGATGAGAAGCCAAATTGTGGGAAACAGAGTTGCACTCCTATCATTGAGATTAGTTGTTGTGTAATAGGGTCATACTCTCTCTATTATGGAATATATGAGCCATTGAGATTCCCTACATTTATATCAGGTTTGATATCAATAAAATGGGATCTTAGTATTGCTCATTTTCATTATTAAAGAGCCTTGAAATCAAAATATTGTGAGTCACACTTGCAAAATCATAAAAAGGAACTAAACAAGCAAATAGAAACACCTTAGCAACAAAAAATGATATTTTACGTTTAAAATGAATCTACATCCTAAGTGTTTGAAGAAAGTCATCACCCAGAAATACACTTAGTTTGTTACAACAAGGAAAAATTGTGACTACAGTAGGAAACTTATACCAACAATATAGAAGGGTCATTACAATGGTATGAGAGTTGGTTTTCGTGCTAGCCTACGGAGAAAATCAATGATGAGTTATTTCATATTGATTCCTATAAATTTAAATGGTGATAACTTGCACTTATACCTTTAGTTTAGACAGTAGAGAGGAAAGTTCCATATCATATACAGAGGACAATGTGAGGAATATTCATAATATTTTTCATAGGGGAAACAAACAGGGAAGAAAGGAAATGATGAGGAGTTTGCACATTTTTTTAGGGAGTATCAGAAGCTTGATGTGGAATTTCACATAGCCATGTCATTCAAGTATTTTTTCACCATCAAACATCCTCAATAGTATGAACCCCATGTATCAGTGGACAAGAAGGTGAATGTGCCAAGGAAAAAGGTACTACTTTTTGAAGATTTTGATGTTTCTAAAAATGAGGAAAATGTTGATTGTTCATATGTTTCTTCTCCTACAAATGAGCACATGGATTCTCATGAGGCCTTAGAACCTGAGACCACAAAGGATATTTGGGAAGATAGGGTAGAAGATAGAACATATAAAATTTTATTCCAACATAATGACACTATGATTTGGGATGAAGAAGAACCAATTAATGGCACTGTGATTTGGGATGAAGAAGAATCAAATGTTGTTGATGGTATGGGGGACACAAGTCTCATTGATGTTAACTTAGAGAACTTATTTGATAGGCCTTATGGAGAGAAGAGTTTCCTTGCTGAGGGGTGCTTGATCATTTTTACGAGGAAAATCTCTCTATGACTAGGGTGAACCACAACAAACGGAAACGACTATAGAAATCAAATCCATCTCAACAATATGCTATATAAACTAATGTGAAAGGGAGATAAGAAAGATGCCTACCTCATCCAGATGTTCGATGATGTCCATCGTTGAGTAATTTGACCCAAAGCTATATATACTTGCAACAAGTTCTCAACAAACAAGAAAAAACAATCATATGGTGGCAATATAAAAGGTTAGCACATTAGATAGAATAATCAATCAATATACATAACAAACACACCCATGGATAATAATTCATATATATTCAAGACATGAATTGGATGGGAAGAGAGTATTTCTATTAATAAATGATCAGCAGAAGTGTAAATATTACAGTGTTATGTGTCGGCATGGTTCAGAACCAAGAAACTAAGTTCCTTCTAGCTGGGCCTCCATCACTTCAATCCTCCACCAAAGGCAAGCTCATAAAAGGGAGACAATGAGGTTCTCCATCAACAAGGGAAGAGCTTGGGGGATGAACGTTGTGTTCAGAATCAAAGGAAAAAGGGATGTAGACTCAATATGAAGTAAATAATTTCTCCAAATTAATGTTTCTCTCAAAGTTGAATTCTTTCTCCTTTTCCATAGCTCAGAATTGGCCCTTTTATAGCCTTCAAAATGGAACTGAAGGGCCGAGTCAGAATGCTTCTAGTATATGGAAGTCCAAGGATCATAGATATCCTATCATGACATGGAAACCCGACATTTAATTTTCATTTTTTGGCACAAATCCCAATGTACACAGGTTGTAGTGGATCATCCTATGTATACACTTCTTGTATAGTGTGCAAGATGCGTACAAGTGGAAAAATTTGTATTTTTGTATCTGGATTCTAGTAAAAGGGAAGACAGGTCTTCATAGGGAAATGGAATAAGTCCCTCTCTACAATATTTCATAGGTTGAGTGATGCAGGAGCATCACTCCACCTCAGCAATGTGCCAACACGTAGACTCGCAATGGAGAAAGGGAGAGGCACTGACCCTCCCATTTTCAAATTTGAAATCTGATCCTATACGGATTTTGTGTTGTAAGGCTGATAAATGCCAAACCATGCCTTGGTATAGGTAGTGGATAGGGTTCCCTTAAATGGTTGCCTATAGCAGGTCTAGATCATAGCTAGGTCTGGATAAACATTTATGGAATGAACCGTAGGAAGTATGGTGTCGTAACTGAGACAGTGATGGAACTAAGGCAGTGAAGAGGATAAGCTCGTAGAGCCCTCTTTTGCAATGAAGAGACTCGAGAGATAGAATAGAGAGTATTAGGATACTTAGGAGGAGTCAGAGAGGTCTCAGAAGAAAAACTCAAGATAGAGTTAGATTAGGAGAACTTGAGAGAACTGGGACTTTGTTGTAGTCCAGTTTTGTAAACATCTCTATAGACACACAAGGAAAATAGAAAAGCATTTTTTCCTGCATATCGTGTGTTTGTGTATTTTTCATGAATGAATGATGTGGATGTATGATAAGTTTCATTTACAGTAGGAAATAGATTTATTTTATCTTCATTGAGTTTATAATATCGTTCTGGATTCTTTAGGCTGCGCAAGGAGTGCACAACAGAACAATTGAGTTTCTGTAGACAGTGGAAGGAGTGTGCATCTGAACTCTGCGGAGTCAGAAAAGAATGTTCTAGGAGGGCACACCAGAGAAATATCAAACTAAAGAGGAACCTCAAGGTTACTTAATACCTTAGGGGGGGAAACTATGTAGAAGGAGCACAGAGAAATAAAGCTACTCAAAACTCTGTAGAGCTCTTCCAGGTGGGCATCGAGCAAGTGCAAGAGTGCACAAAAGGAAGGACTCTATGTTGAGTTCAGAAAGAGACTCAATTATTGAAAACTATGTAATGAGAAGCTCTGCAAGGTGTGGATCAAGCAAGGAGAATGCTAGGAGGGTGAGAAGAATTTATTTTCAACAAATCCTTCGGATCTTAGTTTGACGAAATCCTAGAAATGCAAGGAGTGTGTCGGAGGTCGAAATATTCGAGGATATCAATATCAGAAGGGATAACACAAGGAGTGGGTGGGTGATAGACTTATTCTGAGTCCTAAATATCATAAGACATAATTCTTTCATAAGCACAAGAGAGACCTAGAGTAAGCGGGTTCGTAGGAGAAAGTTCAAAGGTCGAAACCTTTGAACACTGACAAAACTCTTCCAAGGTGGAAGAATTCAAAAGATCAGGAGGAGGAAAGACAACAATCATATAATCGGTTGTGGCAGGGAGAATGGACCATTAGATATATGTCCAGTGAACGAAGGAAGCGCAGAGGAGAGGAACAAACCAAATTTGTTGAATCTGAGCATAGAGGACCAATGATCATTGGATATGGAGGTAAGTGCACAATAATTAACCCTTGTGTGCACAGGAGAGTGGACTCGTAAACATCCCAAAGTCTCGAAGTGAACAGGGACTGTCCTCGGGGTATAAGGTCGCATGTTTATGAATGATAAATGAGGCTCAAAATAAAGTCAAGTATGAACTATGAGGGACTCGCGGTCCTCTGAAAAATATCTGCATGGGCACCAAATGCAGTAGGGGATCTAACTAGGGACCCATGTTTGGTAAGTCTCTACCACTTGATAATGACACAACTTTATAGAATATGGAAGGTTTTTTGTTGTAAAAAATGGGTTTTTACCTAGGGAATAAAGAGTGACAGTCATAGGATAATGCGAAAATGCATAATGGAGTGGATACCTATCCTATATGATGGGTAATGAAAATACCTTCCTGTGGTGAAAAATGGTCAACATAACACTGAAATCAACAAGAATCTCAGTTTAAAACTACAAAAACCAACTTGATCCACCTTTGTATTAGTCCATTAAGTGAAAAAATGGCTTAAAACTATAGAAAGTGGGTTAAAATAATTTATAAATATTAACAAAATAAAAAATTACTATATTGTTTTGATTTTTTACCCAACTGGTGCAAATTTGACCAAAACACCTCTGAGATTCCAATGACAATTGTGGGAGCATCACGAAATGAAATCACAAGCCATCTGGATCATGTAATTCTTTTTCTCTTCCTCTTTAATTTCAGTGGATTAAAATTTTGAATTAAGTTCCAAATTTTTAGTTATTGAGGGCGCAAAGTGTCGATTTCAGTGTACGCGGGCTAGCTTTGATTAGGTTGTGTATACGACAAGGTATACACTCATGTGTGAACTATAAGGGGCATATATCAAGCCCTACATGCAACTGTATGTAAATTAGGCCGCGTACAGGCATGCAAATAATCATTTTGAAGGGTTCTAACTCAAAATTTTATTTTTCTTTGACAGGATGGTTCTTGAATGGAAAGAGAAAGAGCACAAGGAGGTCGATGTTGTTGTAGATTGAGATCTGGAGGCTCAAGTGGCCTTAAAGTGATATGGTTTATATAAGTTTTGGGGGCTCAAAGGAATGAGAGCCCATGTGAGGTTGCTCTAGATTTTGGTGGGTTACTGGGACCCTGAGAGTGAGAGCTTCAATATTGATGGGAAACCATTGAGAATTGAAGTAGAGGACATTTACTTTCTGACTAGTCTATCATATCGGGGGGATGTTGTAAACCTCAAATAATGGGGAGCAAGGAGTGGGATGAAGATATAGGAATATATCGATGCCCACTCTGTAGCAGGGACTCCAAAGGTTGGGAGTCAAGTCCCTATCCGGGAAATAAACAATCTCAGTCTGAGGATCATTGTCCTAGTATTGACCAAGATCACAGGTTCAGCCTTGTTGCACCAAGCATTGAGGTTGCTCATGTTCTATGCAGTGCATTGTATGAGACCCATAGTGTATGACTGGTGTACCTCACTACTGGTGAATATGAAGAGCCAATTGACAGAGTGGAAACAGGGGATTAAAATAAATTTTGGGTTTGCCTTTATCCCATGCAGTTTATTTTTCGAGTGGATTCTAGGTCTGGGAACTAGAGTTGAGATTCTTCCTAGAGGACCTCATGATCCAGCCATGGCACGGTGGACTAAGGTGATGAGGCATTAGGGGGGAGGTAGGGTGCTGACACCCTACAACGAGGATTTCTTCTACTAGTGGCGGTGACAGTTCATCGCTTTGGATGACTATCACTATGAGGCGATCAACATCAGAGGAGATCCAGACATGCCACTCCCACCATGTAAGTTTTAAAGCTATGAAGTAAAGCAATGAATATAGATTCTTAAGCAATACAGAAATTAATCAATCGCTCATACATAGAGTACACAGAGATTTTATACCGGAAACCCTCAACCGGGAAAACCTTTCTTATTTTCATTATATCGAATTTCACCATTTTCCATACAATATATACAATTTTTTTAGGTATTCCGTAGATACCAAAACCCTAATCCCTTAATCCGGGATTAATTTACAAATCTGCTAAAAATAGCAAAAACCGCCCAAAAAAATTTTGGGGCGTTGCCCTGGGCTACCGCCTGGTGTCGAACGCTGCACATAACCAGGGGGGGCATACCTGCCCCCCTTGGGACTCCCCTAGGAAAGCGCCCTACACACACAACAAAGCTCTAAGTGAAGGGATCATCAGATGCAATTGTCGTATCTGACGCACCCACACACACACACACATGCAAAGAATATAACACATACCCAACATTCTCCCACTTGTTGTTTTCTTTGCATCCAAGGGTCCATGGGATTATATAGTCAACAATCCAGGGCAGCAATGCCCATTGTTACTCTACACCAGAAGAACTTTTATGTGCTCACAGAC
>JASDQU010439211.1:79303-100961 GCA_032191745.1 Picea mariana
CCATCCTAAGATGATATAGCTTCTTTCGAAGAAACAACTTGTTTACCAGGGACTTTGATTGATACAAATTCCCTAACTTATCCCATAGTTCCTTGGTTGTAGATTTTCCCGAGACATTCAACAACACCAAATTCGCTAGACAAAGTCGAATAGTACTCCTTGCTCTTCTATCCAACTTGTGCCAATCTTCCTTCGACATACTAGTAGCTAGTGTACTAGTAGTTTGTGTACTGGTAGGTTGTGTACCAGTAGCCTGTGTGCTTGTAGATGGTGTACCAGTAGTCTGTGTACTAGGATCCACAGTGATCCATTGTTCTTTGTCTATAAGAAGGTCCTCCATCTTGAACTTCAATAGCTCAAAGTTTTTACCATTGAACTTCTCTATCTCGATTCTAGATGAGCTCACCATTCCTCTTTCTTTACTTGAATCTCCACTGCAAAAGCTCCCACTAAACCCAGGTTTATCACAGACCCAAGATAAACTTGATCTATCAAGACCGAGCCAAACCCTCAGCAAAAAAGGCATCCCTATGAAGCCAAAAACGAGCTCCGATACCACATGTAAGTTTTAAACCTACGAAGTAAAGCAATGCATATAGATTCTTAAGCAATATGAAAATTAATCAATCGCTCATACACAGAGTACACAGAGATTTTATATCGAAAACCCTCAACCGGGAAAACCTTTCTTATTTTCATTATATCGAATTTCACCATTCGCCATACAATATATATAATGTTTTTAGGTATTCCGTAGATACCAAAACCCTAACCCATTAATCCAGGATTAATTTACACATCCGCTAAAAATAGCAAAAACCACCCAAAAAAAAATTTGGGGCGCTGCCCCAGGCTATCGCCTAGTGGTGAACGCCACGCATAACCGGGGGGGGGCATACCTGCCCCCCCCCTGGGACCCCCCTAGGAAAGATCCATGCACACACGACAGAACTCTAGGTGAAGGGATCGTCAAACACAGTTGTCGTATCTGACGCACCCACACACACACACATGCAAAGAATATAACACATACCCAACACACCATGGACCGCCTACAGTGACACAGGTATGTCAAAATGTTTTTACATATTCCATATTTTTGTATTTTTGTAATTACGACAAAAATATTTTTGGATGGTGCTTAAGTATTGACTAGACATTTTTTAAACGCAGGCGTGGGTCTGCAATGATCAGAATGCTTCCCTCGACATCAATGGAGGAACCGGGGAGACGAGGCGATGGGAGGAGAAGCCGAGAGGGTCCTATAAAACATGGAGGGCAACATGTCGCTTTTGAATCACAAGATACCCATGGTTCAGGTAGAGGATCTGCCTGAAGCCATGCAGTGACAGGTGGTTGGTGTACCCAGGGCATGGGTATGACTCTTTTGGCATCTCTCAAATGCCGTGGTTTTCTACCATGACACACATCCGGCACCGTAGGTGTATATGTCGTGGGATATTGTAATACTGGCTGTATATGTGTATTGAGGGTATTAGCCCCATTTTGCCCTATAAATACCATATTTTTTGAAATATATAAAAAGGGATCTTCAGATTTACTTATATTTTACAATGTGTACATTGATTAGATGGTTTTCCTTGCGTTTAATTATGTGACAAATGCCAATCTAAAATGAAATTAGCATAAGCATAGAATACATGATTAGAACTCCTAGGAATATTATAATATGTAATAAAATCAAATTTTTGTTCTAAAAGATGTACCCATAGAAATCGTCAGAGTAAAGTAGGATCACGCATGTGGTAACGACTATTCGATTGATGTACCACTAACTGGGAATCTAGATGAAATTCTAATGAATGAATTCCATGTGATATAGCATCGCACATAATTTATATAATGATGCTATATTCAGCCACATTATTCGTGGAATGCCCTAGGATTATGCCACCTGAAGACACCAGTAAACCCTCGGGTGAGTAAAACAACCAAGCAGTAGAATCCAAGTTATGTGTATGATGACTAGCTCTGTCTATGAATCCTTGGTAGACCAAAAACTCCATTGACATATGTCAATCAAGTGAAAAATCAATAAGAAACCTGAAGACTAAAATAAAAGAGATATATACACTAAATTACATTAGTATATAGAGAATTCCTCCCGAGCATGTGGCTCAAGCGTAATATCTTTTCAAGTAGAGCCCATTTCTAGGCTCGACCAACTTTTTCCCTTCATAATATTCTAACTCATAGGTTCCTTTTTATAAAACACATTGCATTTTGTAAGGACCATGCCACATGGGTTTAAACTTGCCTTCCCCCAACGATTCTTTGGATTGATCATACAAGAGGACCAAGTCACCCTCAGCATACAGTAGAGGACATACACACTTATCATACTCAAACTTGACACGTCTTTTATTCGCATCGATAGCCGGGTGATAATTTGATGGAATACGAAAAAGGTTGCAATATTCCCATCATATTTAACTTTAGGCATGGCCTCAGACCACTTAGCAAAGTAGTCAATGACCACGATAATGTGTTGATGCCCCCTAGCATAAGTTGGGTTGCAATTGGCAAAGTCCACACCCCACTTGGTGAAGGGACTGACAGTAATCACTAGGTGAAGAGGGGCTAGATGCGAACGCATTTTCCAAGTGAACACCTGGCAGGGGTGACACTTCTTAACTGCTTCAATACAATATTTAAATATAGTAGGCCAGAAATAACCAACTCGCAAATTTTTTTGGGCTATCGCAAGCCTGGATAGATGACCACCACAAGCCCCACTATGGCAATCATTCAGAACAAACTCAACTTCTCTGTGAGTTAAAAAATGATGCAAGATATCATATATTTGTTGGAGATACAAAGTTTCATCAACGATAGTATATTTCTTAGCTTGGTAACTTATATGTTGTCGGTCATCTCGTCAGAGATGATGAGGGAACTCTAAGGTTTGAAGATTGAGAACAATGTCTCTATACCAAGGGTCAGATGATGAGACAAGAAAAATTTGTTCATCTGCAAATGAATCAACATGGATAATGTCCTCATCTAATCATGGAAAATTGGATATTAACTCTGCGAAGACTACGGATTTCTTATATTTCACAGAAGCAAAATCAAGATTAAAATATTATAAAATGGCAATCCATTTATTATATTTTCCCCCTATGATACACCTGGTAAGGACATATTGAAATGGATTGACATCCGCAACCATGGTAGTCTTGCAAAGTAATATATAATGAAGAAAATGATGGACTGCGTGAACAGAAGCCAAAGCTATATTTTCGACGTGAGAGTAATTAAGTTCAGGACCAAGTAAAGTTAGAATAAGATATTAGATGACGTGCTAGTGGATCTCATCATCCTCTTGAACTAGAACCATACCAATTGTATCCTCGCATGTGGCTATATAAATAAAGTAATATCTATTGTAGTCATGCGGCTTCAGGAGAGACGTCAACACGATATCTTTATTCAAAGCATCGAAGGACTCCTGGGCTCGCTCTTCCCAGATAAAAGGGGTGTCCTTCTTCAAAAGACACATGAAACCTTTAGTGATAGTGGCATAGTTCACTATAAACAGACGAAGAAAGTTATCTTTCTCCTATAAACCCTAAATTTGTCTAATCGTGCACGGGGGAGGCAATCAAAGTATTTCCTCAATATTAAGTGGATCTACCATGATCCTAGTCTCAGAAACTAGAAAAACTAAAAGACAACCATACTTAATGCAAAAAATTCACTTGTGAGGGTTCAAGCAGATTCTATAATAACAGCATCTTTCAAAAACAAGGCAAAGGTGTATAATGTGATCCACTCTCTTGTGAGAGTGAGAAAAAATATCATCAAGTTAAGCTTCAACTATGTGCTTAAGATCATGAAAAGAGAAATTCATGGCACGTTGAAAGGTTGCTCTGACATTTTTAAGTCCGAAAGGAAGTTTCCGATATGAAAAAGTACCCCAAGGACAAATAAATTTCATCTTGTGTTTATCCCTGGGTTTTATTTGAATCTGATTATATCCTAAAAATTCATCCATAAAATAAAATACTTCACTTCCCGCACACTCATCAAGAATCTGATTGATGAAAGGTGTGGGAAAGTTATCTTTAGGACAGGCCTTGTTCAGGTCACAAAATTCTATACATACAAGGATGGTTCCTTGCTTCTTATATATAGGAATGACGTTGTATACCCATTCAGTCAAGGGAAGTGGGTAGATGAAGCAATCATTAACTAGCTTCTCCACCTCTACATTAATAGCAGGGGCCTTTCGAGGGTTGATAGCTCTAAGACGTTGTCGAATAGGTTTAGCATCCGGATAAGTTCTAATATCGTGTTCGACAATACAAGGGTCAATCCCTAGAATCTCTTCATAAGGCCAAGCAAATATGTCTCAGAATTCCT
The DNA here is from genome assembly GCA_032191745.1 of Picea mariana. Lineage (NCBI taxonomy): Eukaryota > Viridiplantae > Streptophyta > Pinopsida > Pinales > Pinaceae > Picea > Picea mariana. The sequence goes on from JASDQU010439211.1 coordinate 83,690, forward strand.
TGAAGAGCTCAGTGTAGATTAGGATTTCTTCTGGCGAACAATCTGCACCGATATTTACATTTTCAACCTTACTAGGGGTATGATAGATGTCAATCATGACAATAGGAGAAATGATCGCCATATTTCCTTCAGGATAAATGTCGTGCGTATCAAGTGGAGCTATGGTGTGGTCAACTATATCACTCAAAGTATATCTAAAGTCGTCTTGTTCGATTCTTTCAAGCTCTGGGAGAAAATAAAAGCGATGATGCATATCATCCCAAGATTTGTCAGAACCATTCATGGATTCGATGATGGAATTTTCCGAAGTCAAATTTCCATAGAGGAAATCATGTGAAAAAGACAAACAAGTGGCCCACACAGACCTAGACATGATATCTTCCTCATCTGTCGGCAAGGAAAAAGAATCAGGATCGACGAAATAATCGAGAACAACTTGATATGAAATATATGTTGTCGATAGTGGCATGGCCATTCCAGCATGCAACTGACCTTCACAAGATGAAGTCGAGGAAGGTAGGGTCCATATATCACTAAAATAAAAAGTGAGGAAATGAATGGACCTCCCTGTCGAGACGGGCCTACTAGAAATGGAATAAACATGATGGCTCGATGCCGAGAAGTCGAAAGTACCCAGAAGGGAAGAATACATTCTAACACCAATATTCTCAATTGTCGGCTGAGAATTTTCAATCATTTGGATCGATGGTCCAAGAGATGCATTAGGACTAGAGCATGCAAAGGATTACTGATCGATTGCCACAATATTCCCTTCATGAGGAAAACCAAGAGTATGGAATATGGACGACAAGACGACCAGAATAGCATAAGTCCAATTGTGACCTAGTAACATGTTATAATCAAGAGAGGCATCAAATACCTCTACTTCCACCTCTACCATCTTCCCACCTAATTGGACCGAAAAGGCATGGATAATACCATGAGGGCGGAAGGAATGACCGTCAAAGATAGTCAACATGTTCAATGACTTGGAAAGAGTCGAAGAACTGAGAGCTTTCCAATAGACCAGGGACATCACACATGTAGCAGCACCTTCATCAACAACTGCAAATTTGATGGTACACTTTGAGTACTCCACGTGAATTTGGAAAGCCACATGGTAAGGAAAGTGAGGCTTAACATATGTGACGTCAAGCTTGATAAATTTTGAGCCATTGGGTTCTAGAGATCCTAAGGCAGAGAGTAAGGAATTCCTTTGTAAAGGACAAGTATGGAGTACCTCCAAAGCCAACATCCCACAAGGGGTTTGACCCAGGTCCTCAACAATAGAGTAGTTATGGGTGGCTCTAGCATTTGGATTATGGGTAGATAGCTTAAGTACTTCTTTCAGAATATGAGGTGGTGGCTCTATTTTCTCAATATCTAAAGTTTTCTTCAGAGGAGGAGGAGAAGATTCTAGACCAGGAATAGTTTTCTTAGATGTATAGACTCAACATCGAGTGGCTACATTAACTTTTTCATCAACCATATTGATACATAAACATTTTCCATATTACAACTACTAGTTTCGACCCCTGCCAGCCGCATTTCTGGTGTTTGAGGATCTCGAGGCTAGGTGTTCATTATGTCTAAATGGATTTGTCAGCACTAAGGGAGATTGAGCTAATAGCCTCACAAATTATGCAAGTTTGGGCCATAAATGGGTAAGGTGATCATCTGTGCAAAGATTACAGGGAAACTTCACCTTAAGTCTTTCTCATTTTCCCCCTCTAGCATTACTACATGTCTTCACATTATTATTATTTTCCTTTGGTTTATTACCATTTTTCCCACCCTTACAGTTATTACGTCCTTTCTTCTTATTCCCTCCTGGTTTTTGGTTACCATTCGGGTTGGCCAACCATTGCACAGAGTGTACATCTGCTGACTGAGTGGGGTTGGAAGACACAGACGAGGTTGGTCCTCCTATAGACTAGATTAGAGAGAACTCTTTAATATGGTTTATCACCAAGTCTGCATAATTTACATTGGCGACACCTACAATGCCATTGGCATGATGATCGAGCTTTTGTCTCGAGTCGTAAGTTGACCACGGTGTGTCTAAATGAAGGTGATATAACATCCTAGATTGAGCATATATCAAGTCTAACTAGTTGTCTCTAAATATCACTTCTTCCTCAGTGTTAACTCTAGAATTGGCAACGTCCTTCGGGATAGGAATGTGAAAACACTTAAGAAACCATTATAAAAGAAAGGTTGAGGGTATATGGGTCTTAATCAACCTCTTTCATCTATGCCACTTTTGGATATGGTATGATATATGAGTGGTGGTATCCTAGCGTAAAGTAGACAACAGTTCTAGGCCAACATCATAACAAATGGGAAACTGGAAGTGGTTAATAAATACCATCACCAACTGACTAAAAGTCCCATATGCCCCCCCTAGGTAGATCAATATACCATTTTTCGGTAACTCTGACAAGGGTGCGTTGAATTAATCTCAATTGAATAGAATCGTCATTAAGGGAATTTGATGAGCACCAAAGGTGAAAGGTAGTGATGTGATCACCGGGATCCTCTCCATTCTTTCCCTAGAACTTCGGGATGTCCTAAGGAAGTTTGGTGGGGATGGGGGGCCATGTAGGATCATCAATCACAGGTTCATTCATTAGCTTAGACAAATCTAGCAGGTTAAGCGTGGCTAGAAAAGGGAGACAGGGTTGCGACATCTAGCCCCAACCTCCCGGGAAAGATTGTGCTTGCGGATTTGTAGGCCATCCAGGGTTTTGGAAAACACCATGGCCCTGTTCGGCATTACAAGTCCCTCCTTTGGGCTGATTCATATAAGGTTGGTTGGGCATCAATCCAGCTAGAATGTTTTGTTGAGGGTTATAGAAATTACCCCCAACCGGATTGGATCCAGGTTGGGGGTTGCCCAAAGTGTGAAACTGATGTCCTCTAGGTTGGAATCCAGAGGATATAGGTGGAGTCATCATGCCAAATTTATTGGTCGAAATCTGCACTGAGGAGGTCCGGTTGTAGGACAAAAATTGAGCCAAAGCTTGTCTGCTAGGTTGGTTGCTCCACACAGAAGTAGGAGGATTGGACCCAGGGTTAAAATAAGGAATGCCTCCCATATTAGGAGTCATTTGAGGGATTTGAGATCCACCAAATTAAAAAGGAGTGTATGGAGGTGTACTTCCCCCAAGCACAATGCTATCATTAGGGCCGACAGCTGGGATGGAGTTCGAAAACTGAGAAGCAAAGTTGGGAATACCATAAGAAAAGGGACAAGAAGCCATAGGGATGGATTGAACCTTATAGCCCGGTGAGTGGCCAAGAGACCCAAAGGGGTTCAATGTGGTAGCTTGAGCATTTACTATAGGCTAGGCCATAGTAATGATAGTTACCTTCGGCACTACAACCATAGAGGTTGCATGAGTCGAAGGGGTTTCGTTAACTATAGTGGGTATGGGAGTCGAAGGGATCCCATAATTCTAAATACTAAGTTCAGTACTCATCCTTGTAGAATCACAAGTTTGAACAGTGGATGTGTGTGTACCAAGTATAATAACTCTACGCCTTTTAGAAGGCAATGACACGAAATATGATGGTAACTATAACAAGCGATGGGACAGGTGGGGAGGTTGTTCGGAATCCATGATGACTTGAGACTCTAAATATAAAAAATATATCATAAGGCCAACTATTAATCAAAGAGAACACCAAAAGTAAAATGGCCAATATGCATGCAAACGGGGCAAAGTGGTTGACTGGCCTCCCTCCCTAAAGAAGGTATGTCTCGCCCAAGAGGAGCCTGAGACCCCCTTCTAAATATTGGAGGTAACATAATCAATTATAAGGGCCCTCATGGAATTAACAACCAGTTGGTCATATCCCCTTGGAGAGGTAATCCTCCCTAAAGGCTATGTGTTTTCTGACCCTTATTTAACCTAGGGTACCTGCATAATAACCCCTGCAAGTAACCTATGAGACACCTAAGTCAAGCAACTAATAAACCACTATATAATCGATGCAGAGGTGAGTAGTTGTAAGTAAGGTCCACCGTATGGGAAGGTGAGAAAATACCTAAACCTTTAAAGCACCACCTCTCACGGAGTTAAGGGCACTAACAAGATCTCGCGATACGAATAGATCCCCAGAAATATCTCTGATGCTAGGAAGGTATCGGGGGGATATCCCTTCAACCAACTTCGTGCAAACTCGTGATTAACTCCGGTGTGAGCAGAGCCTCTTGATCTTACCAATTATACAATGGATTTCTCCACTCCCTGACTTAGACACATATGTTGATTTAATTTCCTTGGAGAAGTTTACTCACAATATCCTATTCCAAGGAACTAAATCCTAGGCTAGTTTGTGCACCCTAGAAAAATAGAATTGTGACTAGTTAATTTAAAATTATAGCATTGATTTTAATGGTCGTGATTACTCAAAAAGGTATGGTAGTGAAACTCATGGTGTTATGACTCTGCAAGAGAAGTAAATATGAAAATAATGCAAATTCCTAACTTTAACTTTCAATGAATGATATGCTTCTAAAAACGATGCAATTTTCAAATTCAACTCTGCAATTCAGAATTAAAAATGCAATCTTTCACTATATTCACTAAGCTAATGATAAAAACTCAAAAGACAAAAATGCCAAGCAATGCCAAATGCCTATTTTTTTTGTATTTTCAATATATTGAAACTAAAAATGCATGGACTGAAAAGTAACTTTATATATAACCTTACTATGTATAAAAGAGATAAATCAAGAAGGATACCAAGCAACAAAACACTGATCCCAATGTGAAAGGACAATAAGAAACGAAAATATGAAGATAAATACTTCACCCAAAAATTCAACAAAAAAGAGGGTTTCCTTTCATCCCACAAGCACTCAACAGACACTAAAGAGATACAAGAAGGCTCGGAAAGCACCAAATCCCACCCAGTAAACACCAAACCAGGAAAAAAGGCAAGGAAAACTGATGTACGTGATTGTTCAGGAAAACAAAGTGTATATATATAGCTTGCAATGAGACATCTTGCGTGTATATGCCACTGTCAAGGAAAAACGTGCGTATATGTTTTAAAACAAGGCCATGCAAGGGAGAAAGGATAAAAACTTAGACCTAGAGTGAATAGGAGCTGTCAAGAAATGATTCGACAAGAACCACAATAAAAACAAGAGAAATCTAAGGAGAAAAGTACTTCAAACCCTAAGAAAGAAGATTCATCCCCAATATGGTCGCCAATTATATTATGAGGAAAATCTCTTTATGGCTAGGGTGAACCACAACACATAGAAACGAGTGTAGAAATCAACTCTATCCCAACAATATGCTATATAAACCAATGTGCAAGAGAGATAAGAAAGAGGCCTACCTCGTCTAGATGTTCGATGATGTCGATTGTTGAGTACTTTGACCCAAAGCTATATATACCTGCAACAAGTTCTCAACAAACAAGCAAAAACAAGAATATGGTGGAAATATAAAAGGTTAGCACATTAGATAACATAATCCATCAAAATACATAACAAATATGCCCATGGATAATAATTCATATATTTTCAAGACATCAATTGGATGTGAAGAGAGTATTTCTATTAATAAACTATCAACAAAAGAGGAAATATTATAGACTTCTGTGTTGGCATGGTTCGGAACCAAGAAACTAAGTTCCTTCTAGCTGGGCCTCCATCACTTCAACCCTCCACTAAAGGCAAGTTCATAAATGGGAGACAATGAGGTTATTCATCAATAAGGGAATATCTCGGGGGCTGATCACTATGTTCAAACTCAAAGGAAAAAGGGATGCAGACTAAATATGAAGTAAATAATTTCTCCAGAGTAACTTTGCTCTCAAAGTTGAATTCTTTCTCCTTTTCCATAGCTCAGAATTGGCCCTTTTATAGTCTTCAAAATGGAACTGAAGGTCCAAGTCGGAATGTTTCCAATATATGTAAGGCCAAGGATCACAGGTCTCCTATCATGACATGGAAACCTGACATTTAATTTTCATTTTCTGGCACAAATCCCAATGTATGCAGGATGTAGTGGATCAACATGCATATACGCTTGATGTATAGTGTGCAAGATGCATACAAGTGGAAAAAATTGTATTTTTGACCTCTAGATTATAGTAACAGAGAAGACACGCCTACATAGGGAAATGGAATAAGGCCCTCTCTACAATATTGTATAGGGTGAGGCAAATATTGCTCTAACAATCATGACGTTGTCCCACCTTTTGGAGATTTCATGGTATCATCTAGTGAGATAATTGGTTTTCAAGAGGGTAGTGTTCTTACAGTGGACAACAAAATGAATAATCAAGTCAAGAATGGTGTTTGTCATACACTATGACATGACATCCCACTTATATTGAGAGTAAGCATTTTGTCACTTATTATAATATTTTCTCTCCAAGATCATCAAATAATGTTAATATAGAATTAAAGCCTCCAACCTAGAAGCGTTTATTAAATCCTAAACGAGTGTAATATAACTTTTTCTAATAAATTTATTACTTTAAACATTAAGCCTCCATAAATTCACATAATTAAATAATTTAGAATATGGGTTATAAGTAATATGATGGCTTTCTCCACTCTAAGAGGATTAAAATAACTTTCTCAATAAAAACCCATAAATGAATAGGGTTGGAAAAACGTGATCAATAAAAAAATAATGGCCTCATCATCCAAAGCTCCTATTATATCATATAAGTGTGCCAAAAAATGTTTTTGCATACTTAATCCAACCCAAATAAAAAATATCTCTAATGAAACAAGAGGCTAAACCCAAATAAGCAACTCAAATAAGGTATAAAATCCATTCCCCTAAAGTGTAAAAAAATGCATACTCCCCATTACATGAGGAAAATACCTAAATGTATCTAGCCATTTTAGTGGATTTTTGAATAATCGCGTCAAATCCTCACACCCTGGGAGGAAAAACAATTCTTAGCATTAGAGATCCTCGAGAAGACATGAATGACAATTGAATATTTCACTTTCATTAGAAATTCTTAAGTTCCTTTTGTAGAATTTACTTGAATTGTCCAATTCTTGTAGGTAAAAACATAATCAAAAATTTGATTCTTTGAAGAGAAATAACACTTTGCACTTGTAACTATGTCAATTTGTGTTCTAGTGGTTGAGATACGGTTTTGTTGTTCTATTGACCCATGTGAAAAAATCAGAAGGAAAAGATTTATCCTAGAGGAATGTTCGTGTTAGTAAATTTTGAAAAATCCTCAAATTGAAGTGGGTATATAATAATATGTGTTGGGTTCATAGCTATGTCTGTAAAAAAAGTGTTTTTCTTGAAAAAACCATTTTATGTTTGTAAGTGATGAAGATTGATGGGTTCAAACTTCAAAATATTTTATTGTGTTGTGTTTTTTGTAACTTATTATTTATACCAACAACATGAAGAAGGGAAAGGTTGGGTCATAAATTTAGTGACCCCTTATCTTAAGGACCAAATATTGGAAGTTGTTGTGTACCATATTTTTACTTGATAGGATATTGATGGAAAATGATCCTATATGCAATTTCACAGTGAACCAAAACTATCATGACATTTCATGATAAATGAAACATTGGTTAATATGTCAAACTTTTAACATAATTGAGAGACAAGAGAAGATAGGGAAGGGCTCATAAAATGAAAATATAATTTTTTTTGTCACTTCCAAGCCACTTTGGGGTTATATTTCCCTAAACATTGAAGAATAAACTAGTCATATCAACAACGATTCACTTCATTTAATTTAAAAAAAATAATTTCTAAGTATTAATAATAAGTACACTTTGTCATGTAATGCTCTTGGTCCAATGTAAGTTGGAATTTTAACTACAACTCTTGCTATTGGATGGTAAGTTTTTCTTTTCTAGGATATAATACCTTAGAAAACCCCCCAAGTACTTCCCCTCATTTCGAGGATAGTACCTAGGGTAAACCCCAGATTCTTTAGGGCACAAGTCTGTCAACAATGGGGGATCAAACATGTTTCAAAAATATGATGATAGTGGGCTCAACATGTCATTTACAAGGATAACACTTATGTGTGGAGGATAACACTGCATCCCCAACCACTCGGGCTAGACCCAATTGACTCTTGGATGGTAAGTTGTGTTATCACTCTCTAAATTCCCAAAGGTTGTTATGAGGTAAGAAGAAACTTATCAGAGGTAACCTTAACCAACCGCTTCGAAACTAGAAGCTAGCCCTACTAGTTTCAGAGAGGGATCTGTCTGTGAGTTCTAGATCTATTTGAGTTTTTAAAGATTTTAGGCTAGTTAGAAAGAATATTACTGAGTTGTTTGTATTGTTTTGAATGAAGTGGTTGAATATCAGTTACACTGCCATTTTGATATGGGGTCTGTTTTTAAAAGATGGAAGTTAAAAACAACTTTACAAGATTCGTTTCACAGGGCGAGATAGTGCTAATGCTAGATTCTTTAGAAATAAAAATGGTGTATTGTTGAAAAGGTAAGATATCAGTTAAAAAAAAAAAGCATTTAAGAATTTCTTTGTTATAACATCAGAGGAAAAACATTTAAATATGTAAAAGATTAAGAACGGAGTACACAATGGTAAATTCTGCAACTTTAACTTCTTTTAAAAATTATATTTTTGAAAGACAATATGATAACTGAGAAAGAAAAAACTTGTATGCAGACAGAGGGAACTTCACCAACAATTTGACATGCAGGAATCCTTTGAAACTTCTCTTTTTATTACTAGAATAACTTCTTGATACAAATTACAGCAACAAGAGCTTGCTCGGGCGTAAAGATCAAAAAACCCTTCCTACTTGTAAGTGAGAAATATTTATAATAAAAGTTACAATGACCCTGTCGTTAATGATCAGGATGTGAAAGAGTCTGAGTCTAAATAACTAATCTAACAAGATGTGGAAATGTAGTAACTGATGATGATGTGTTGAATATCTCATGTTGATTTTGGGGAAGACCGTTGTTGATTCATTCGGATGACCTCAACTGTGTTGTACACTGAGATGGATGCTAAGATGGATGATGCTTTTCCTTTACTCAATCAAATCGCATAGCTCATCCCATATCTGTTTTCTTGGGATGGTAATTTTCAATAATCGGCGGTAAACTTCACCCATCTCGGTGTATTTAGCAAAGGTCAGCTTGATGATTAATACATACTTGATCTCATGCTGAATGTTGAGGTCATGCTGTAGAGTCTCCATGAATGCTTTGCCCATGATTCTTCCCTGTATCCCTGAAAAACTTGGAACTGTCTTTGGCCACGGTTGCGATCCTTTGCTTGTAATCAGATAGAGTCATTAGTTTATCATTTAGGACACATAGATCAGGAAGACCCTTTTTCTGTAAGGCTTCAATATTGCTAAAAAATCTTTGAACTCCAATGTCCATGTTCTGAGCCTTTTCCTCCAACTGTAACATCAATCATCTTTTACTCAATACTCTTTTTACCTCGAGGATAGTCTCTGTTTTGTCTTCAACTTTCAATTATTCTAGCTCTTCTTTGGTTTTGGAGTTCAAAAACTAGATGATCTCATTGGCTGCTGAGGGCATATCACCTAGCTTTGTTCTTATCATGTCAATGGCTTGCCTACTCTTTAACACCAGATCATGTTGCTCGAACATGATTTGCACCATGGGCCAAATTTCATTTATGGATTTTGCAATATATGTCCATATGTTTTCCTTAGCCTCTGCTAATGTCTTGCCTGCCAGTGTTTGTTTCTGGAGTTGTTGTATTTCCTGCATAAGCTTCTTTGTTGCCTGTCTCTCAACATTATATCTTGTTTGCAAAGAGGATTTGAGTTCTTGTATATTTTCAACCTCCCTTTTCAACCTATTAATCTTTGTCTCTTGCAAATTCATTTCCTCCATGGACTTTGCTAGCTCCACAGTTTTTTCCAGTGCTGTCAATGGGGTTGCTGATGGAATTTCTGCTGTAGTGGTTGTTGGAAATGTTGTTGTACTTACTTCTAAAATGGGAACTGCACTCAATGGGATGGTTTCCATTGGTGTCATTTGTTCCTTTTCTTTCAATAATATTTCCAACTCTATCTCCATATCTCTGAGCTATGCGTTCTGCTGCATGATAAGCTTCAACAATTATTCTCTCTCATTTTCGGCTTCAACTACCTATTTAGCTTGTGAATCTTCTATTGGTGGAAATTTCAATTGTTTTCTCAAAGATGCAATGTCATCATTCTTTTTCTTCAACATTTCCTCTGTTGCTTTAACATTCGAGGGATCATACCCAATCTTAAGCACCAACTCCTCTAAGGATTTTATTTTATTATCCTTTGCAAAAGAGGATATCTTCTCCAACTTCAATTGGTTCTGAACATTGATTAAAGACACATGTAACTTAGTTGTGATAAAGGAAGCATGTGCTAAAGTGGAGAAGACTATTTCTCCAGTCTGTCTAGGAAAATCCATCTGGTCAGCTGGATGGACTTGTTTAGTGTCAAAAACAATAGTTGACCTCTTCTAGTCAGTAATCTCTTTGGGGTGAGGCACCTGTGCTTGCAAGAATGCCAGATGAATTCTTCCTTTCTTTGTAACAAAGGCTAACAATAGTCTATGTTTTGCTATGGAAGTTTGCTTCCAGAACTGGGAGTAAGTGCTATTAGTCAACATCTCGTTCTTCTTTTTAATCATATCATATTTCTCAAAGACGCTTACAGGTGCAGATCCTTGTGGAGTTTGGGTGGTCACAACTATTTCTGTCTATTTCTTCAAAGAAGAAGTTAACACCACCTGTTGTCTTCTCTCAATAATTGTGGCAGAGTAGGGATCTTCCTCACCAGACATGTGAGTAGCAGGAGTGGTTTTGGGTTTCTTGTTGTATACTCAGAATTCTTCTGTTGATACCTCAGTGATTGAAGGTGAATCATCCTTTCTTGGCCTTTTTTCCTTGGGTATCTGAGGAGTAGCAGTCGGTGAGATAGATACTGAAAGAGATTCTTGTGGATCTGTATCTACTAGATTATTTACTTCCCATTCAATCTGTTTCACATATTTTTTTATTTCTAGCTTGAGGGTGTGGGCATAGGGTGAACTTTTGTTCTTGGAACATATCTCTACAATGATCCCACTGGGGTCATATCTCCAAATAAAAATAGTGTTGAATTTCATATCCTTCAACAATTTGTCTGCCTCTTCCCTAGCAGCTCGACTATCGCAGATAAATGGGCCTATTTGTCCTTTGATCCTCATCTGTTGTTTTTTCTTCAAAAACACAAAATGGATGTCATCTGAGTTTATCATCTGAAGAATGTATTCCAACATGAATATTCGAACAAGCACATACTTAGGCAACTTGTATGGAGATAGTTCACACCCATACACTCTAATTTTCGTGTGATTTTGGTATAGAAACCAATATCCAGTCTTTTCCATCTCTGAAAGGTGCATAACTCTTTGAATTTCTTCATTTATCCTCGGCTCAGGTCTTCCACTAAGCATGCCTACAACTGGATGATAAAAGAATTCAATGAATTGTTTAAAAGTGAACTCAGTGGAGTTTCTCCTGAGCATCGACGTCCATAATGTGACTGCTTGAGGTTTTCCTTCCTTGTCCATCTTCTACATTGAGAAAGAGAACCTATTCGCCTGGAAAAAAAATGAACATGTAAGCCAGGATGGATGAGTACCGGAACATGCCCTCTGTGGTGAACAGTGAAAACTGCTCATGAATGTTCTCTGCCAGGAAAGCATTGTAGTCGAACTAAGTGGTGGATTTTTCCTCGGTAGAGAAAATGGACAAATAACCCAATATAGGCTCATCCACCTATGCATCTAAAAAATAACCAAGAAAAAAACAGATTGATGAAATGAATTGGTTTCCCTTTTCTGAGAACAGGGAGGAAGGATAGGGGGGATTTGATTTGGGGAACTAAGCATCCTGTGGGTGAAAAAATTCAAATATCTGGGCTCTTTGAGGAAAATATAATTTCTGGTATAACTCTGTTATGATTTCGAGATTGAAAGGGGATGTAGACTCATTTCTAGGTATCTACATCATCTGATCAATGGCCTCTGGTGTAATGAAGAACAGAGTTTCTCCTGATGACGAGACTATGGCTCTCTGGCTGGGAAAGTAATGAGCCTAGCATTTGAGGGAAAATTCAGGGAAATGATGGACCTGGGGAAAAAGATATAAAGGAAGATTGGACTCCCAGAGCCCGATTTCGTCGCTCTGATCTAATAAAGTGTCTTTCATCCACGATTGAAACTCCGCGAAGTCAACTTCTGACCTTGTGTCTGATATCAGATGATCTTTGTTGGCCAATGGGATCTTGTCGAGGTTGACAGGGGGTGGGAGGAAAGGATTTTCCCCGGCTTATGCTTTCTTGGATTTTGGTGCCATTTCTATGAAGAGTACCTACAATTCAAACAAAATGTTAGTGGTAATGGATGTGGCTAGATGAGGCATTACAGAGGAGGAGGAAAATGAATCTCTTGATATGCAGGGAATGTGAACGGAATGGGAGATGGCCGAAACGAGGTTGAATTTGAGTGGATGGGTATCCGATTGGGTGAACAAGGACAAGTTAGATGGAAAATGGGTATGAGGCCAGTCATAAATGGTTAATGGGTCGTTTAGAGCATGAGAGTGCAGGAGGAAGGACGTATGAAGTGTACCTCTGGTCGACGTGTGCACTAGTGATTGGAAGGCAAACGAGAAAGATATGACATGAAATGGTTAAATGGATGGGACATGCTGACAGAGTCATGATGGGGAACTTGTAGAGGGTGGGGGTGAATCGTAACACTGATAGGTGGTAAAAGTTTGGAGAGGAGGAGTGGGATGCAATGAGGTGATGCCACATTGCGATGGAGCCTGCCTGGATTTGTTTCATTTCGTACCCCCCCCCCCCCTTTCATTTAAAGGTAGAACAGTTGGGGGGGTCTGGGATTCCTTGTTGACCGCTAATATGGGTGCAGCCGGATCAACCGTTGATCTGGGCCCGTTGTTTAACATCATGTTGGACCCCCCCCCCCATTAAAACAAGAATGGTCAGGGGGATCCGGAATCTTCTGTGGGTCGTCCAATTGTGCGCTGGTGGGATGGTTGTATATATAAGCACACATATTAAACATCTTTTTGGACCCCCCCACCACCGTTAAAGGTCGAATGATCTAGGGGGTCCGAAATCTTTTCAGGGCCATAGATCTGGGCGCTCACCACTCAGTCATAGATCTAGGCCCGATCTTTAATTTTCTAGGGCACAATTCAACATATGGCATGGGACTTAGGCTTAATGACTTTTTATGGGTTTTGCGCACTACTTCTTCTGCTCTTTATCACCATGGGATTAGAAAAACACTTCATCATCAACATCTTTCATTTTTCATCAATCGTCATACATATTTATTGAAAAGAAACTGTTTAACCTATGTCCTACCCAACATCATTTGCACCTTTAGCCCAGCTTAGACTGTTGGACTAATAAAATACTCTACCTAGGGGCTATTTGACCAAGATTAGGCTGTTTGGTCAAATTTATTCACTAACTAACCTATCATCTTGACTAAGATTAGAAAGTTTAGTCAAGCTTATTCACTAAGACTATCAACATCAATTTAAAAGGACTTGGCCATGCTTAAAATGTATGGACCAAGCCATTGTTATTGCATGGGGCTTCATTTAATTTCATTTATGCCCTCTTTTATTCTTTTCTCATTTTCTTTTTCTTTTTCTTTTCTTTCTTTTTCTTTTCCTTGATGCAGTAGTTTCTGCAAATCAAAAACACTAAAAGGAACAAAAATACAATCAAAAGTTGATCCTATAAATGATAGGTTTATAACAAGTTGTAAGAAAGGACACTTTATTAACCTAGTATCTAATTTTGTTTGAGAATTTTGGAAACGAAATATTCTCACCCCACACAACACATTTTATAAACAAAATGCCTCACATGTAAATAAATCAACATATGTAAAGAGTATAAAATGAACGTTGAACCTCATCCTTAAATAAGAAGACTCGATATAGGTTGTTTTAAATGGCTTAACAATGTTTTTACTTATTTTTTTATTTTTAAAAGGATATGGAAAACAAGTAGTGGAAATACTAAACGGAATTATTATAATAACATCATTGGAAGATATTAAACTCATCAATGAACAAAATGAACTAATGACATTTCAAGCAATATATTTCTTTCATTATGCACTTTTGGTCAATGCAAGAAAGAAATCACTATTCAATTTTATCTATTTAATGGAAAAATACATTTTTTCAAGATATGGAATAACCCTTCATATAATATGACAAAAGTGGTGGTGTATATTCCACCAAATTCACCTAGGACAGGCACCTAGCTCCACACATTTTTTCCAAACTCAAACATGCAGATAAGTGAAATCACATCATTGGAGAGACCTGAACCTTGGTGGGGGAAATAATGACACCACCCTTTCAAAAACCTGACAAGCCATTATTGATCTCAATGACTATATAATACTATAAGAATAGAATTTAGAAAATATGATTGAATTGATAGAGAAATGAAGGGTAATAAGATCAAATTCAAGCTCACCTTTTCTATATCAAAGAGGTTGTAGGATAAATAAACATATTTCAAAGTATTTTCAACAAATCATGTAGTGAAAAAGATATTGTTTATTTAAAGAAAGAATCGATGAGCTTTAAAAAAGACCATTAGGGGAAATTTGAGGTCTAAAATGGGTCTCCTAAGGAAAATAATAAAGTAATATTTAAGATAATAAAATAAGAGTTATGAATTTTCAAAGGGAAAGAAAGAAAACCATTTTTTTAATCAGATTTTTTACTTATCTCCTTATAGGGTTACTCAAATTTCAAGTGGGAACTCATTGGATGCGTAATTAAATTTTTCATCCAATGATTACCCATTCTACATACTTTTGATAGACCAATACTGAGATAAATTGGAAATACGTGAAAATTTGTGTTATTAGTTTTCTTCCTTTCCCTCCAAAAATATTTAACCTTATGGTTGACATCATCATCTTGAATATTATTGGTTCTTTTAAAATTGATTTTATAGTATTTTTTTTCGTTTTGAGGCCCAATGTTTACCTCAAAATTCCCCTAATACCAAAATCTCACAAGTTTTTTGTTTTGAGGCCCATTTTTTACCTGAAAATTCCCCTAATACCAACATCTCACAAACCTTCTTGGAACACTATAAATTAGCATTTCATAGCTAAGAACATTATAGATAGATGACATCATTTCAAGACTTAAACAAAGGATGTAGGAAGGAATGCAATTTATAAAGACATAATGCCACCCAAACGTTTGGAGTCACCAAAGATACAATTCCACTCTCGTGTTCCAATAGAATACCTTGTTGAATCAATGAAAGTTATGGAAGATGATGAATTTATGATATCAATTGAATTCCATTTGAAACTTGTAGGGCTATTTGGGGTTCCACTAGTAGATATGCTCATGGTTTACAAAGAGGGAATTAAGGAGAGATCTTTGTGGAATATTATTAATTAATAATTTTTAAATCAATATAAAAGATGAAGAACCCAGAGGTAAGAGATAATCTGAGACCCTTAATGAATTTTAATGGTTTTTATTGTTAAGTTACTCTAATTTGAGAAAATGAGTTGTATTGAAATTAGAAAAAAACCTCATTAGTTAATTTTATAGGGATCAAAGTCATTACAACACTTGAAGGAATTGAACCTATATGGTGAGGATCATAAGCATTCCTCACAACCACCCAAGCTATGTTGAAAGATTGGTTGTGATTGATGTCAACCCTTGAAGAAGTCAAGAAGCCCCGAAGGTATGGTTATGGAACCTGCAGTTGATCAAACAAACAGGAAATGAAGGACAGTGTAAATGCAGGTAACTCATTCATCGATGGACAACAAGTGTCATGTCGTTTTGAGTGATAGGTGGTACACCATCTGATTCCTTATGATTGAGGAGTTATGGTCTTGAGAAGTTTGAAGACCCCAAAGAATGATCTAGAAGATACTAGAAGGTCAACAAGAAGTTACAGGTCATTCATTAAGGGTAAAGTAGTTGCAACAAGAATTTAATTAAGGGTAAAGCGGTTGCAACACGAGAGTGTGGGTTATCCCTAAAATAAGGAAAAAGGGTAAAAAAGTTACAATCTATCCCCTAATGAAGTCACTTGGAAAGTATAAATAAGACTTCAAGAGACTCTTATTAACACCTATTGAGAACGTTGAATATCTATATTGTAAAGTGTTATGGGCAGGTATTATTGACAGATCTAAAGAAGTGAGTCTAAGGCCACAAATTTTAGTGAAGAGATAAGTTGCATGAGTTGAAGGGACAAAATTGAGCTTACTATTATAGGATTTTCTTGAGGCTATATGTGAGTTGCAGTGGAGGAAGAGCATGAACATATGTGATTTATAGTGAAGGAAAAGCACACACATCCATGAGTTGCAGTGAAGGAAGAGAACAAAAATACACAAGGTTCATTGAAAGAAAATGTGGATGCACATAGAAGAAAAGAAATCCATAATTTGTAGAATAAGTAGGGAGCAAACATTCACAATCCACAGTGGGAAAAATCATGGAAATTAGTGAGCTTACAAAGCACAAATCATGCATCTAATGAGGAAATTGAATTTCAGAAGATCAAATCCATTAGATTAGATACAGTTGAGAGGTATGGTTTACTGTGTATGTTAAGGTCTATATTTTGTAGTATTCTAGCATAGCAATGTCTTAGTAGTTCACGAGTATTTGTTTCAGGATACATTCTTGTGTATCTTAGTATGAGGGTTTGAGACATAAGGATTTGAGTGAAGTTGATGAAGTATAACAATAGTGATAGGTTGTGGCAGTGATAGTGATAAATCAATAACATGTTTATTGATTCATTGGCAGTGACGGGTTGTCTACATTTATATTTTTGGGTGGTTGGATGGAGTAAGGAAAAGGGGTTGTATCCTCCTTCTGGATAGTTTTGGAGAATTGGGGAGTTGGATCTTCCTTCAGGTTGGAGCCTAAAAACTAGGGGGTTGGATCTTCTGTCCAATTGTAGCTAGAAAATAAGGAAGTTGATGCTTCCTATGAATGTATTTATTCTAACATATAAGAAAATAATTCTATGGTTTTCTCCTACATAGGGTTTCCACATAACATTTTGGTGTACTATGTAGTTGTGATTGCTTATTGTTAATGGTTAATTTATATTGTTGACGATACATTAAATGTTAATGTTAAATTGTTGAATATTGCTCATAGAGTTAAAGGATACACATTGTGGTTAGAAAGGGTAATGAATTACTCAT
>JASDQU010439212.1:10604-20825 GCA_032191745.1 Picea mariana
ACTCTATAGGCTCAAGAACTAATTCAAGGACTTATACTCTATTAACGAATATTGAGAATCCCTCAGGGCCATTTTTTGCAAGAAAGAAGAATTTATAGACTGATCTTTTGTATTCTATTTTATTCTACAATTTTGATTACTCTTTCAAATATCTTTAAGTCCCAATACTGTTGAGTTGTTAGTGATGTTTGTTACCATAGTATGATGAAATGGTCAGATTTATCATTTAATGAATTTTTGATGCTTCTTTCTCATTCTTGATTCAGGATGGTTAGAGTAACCATAGTTTTTGTTTTTAATAAACAAATGATAGTTTTGATCTAATCATTGTTATGTTCATTATACAATTTAATATAAACATGGTATGGAGAAATTAAATATTTTTGTGGTTCATTTTATAGTTCTTTGTATGTCACAAAGTGGGAAATCAACCAAGAAACCATAATTATAAATATGAACAACACTTGATTTGTTGACATGCAAAAGTTGTGAATAGGTTTTTAGGTGAACAAGAAAATGTGTACCTCACAAGGAAGAAAAAAAATTATTCAAATTAGGTTTTAATGGTATCTAAAAGGAGCATAACTACTTGAAGGAAACATTAAAGACAAGAAACAAAAAATGATGATAGGTGGATAAGATTAAACAATACACAAAACTTGCTCAAATTAGGTTTTAATGACATTGAAAAGGAGCATAACCACTTGAAGGAAATATTAAGGACATAGAAAGGGAAAATGATGATAGGTGGATAAGATTAAACAATGCATTTCATTATCTAATAAAGGAAAGCAAATGAAAGAGGGAGGAAAGAAAATATAAATAGTAAAAATGAAATCATCTTCTACAAAAATTTCATGAAATTGTATGGAATTGCACCTACATCCCTCTTAAAACAAGGGCCATTAGAAGAAATGTTCTTAAGAGTCGTAAACAATTCAATAATTAAAGATATATTTTACTATAAATCCTTATATACAACAAAACATGGAAATAACATCTTAATGACATAGGACAAGTACTATCTCTTTTAGAGCGAAATCAATTTTATGCAAAAATGCCAAAATGCACATTTGGTATGAAATAAGTAGAATACCTTAGTAATATTGTATCAAAGGAAGGAATCTACTTAGAGTTGAATAAATTCAAGGTAATAATAGAGTGGACCAAGCATAAAAACATATCCAAATTGAGAGAATTTTTAGGCTTAAGTAATAGGATATTACTAGAAGTTCATAAATAACTACAATCATTTGAGAACACCACTATCAAACCTACTAAATAAAACTTCATTTCAATGGAAAAGTGAAGAAAATTATGCCTTTGATATTAGTGTTAGCAATCCCTAATTTATAAAACTTTTTTTAATAAAATGTGATGTTTTAGGGTTTGGAGTAGGGGTGGTGTGAATACAAGAATGCTACTCAATAACATTTGAGATTCAAAATCTCAATTTAGGAGAAATTTTAAGGTACTCTGCATATGATAAAGGTCTGTTTGCAATCATAAATACATTATCGAAGCGATGCCATTCATAAATATGTATCATAATTTGATGTATTTCAAATGGAAAAGAATGAAAACATTCCATCGTTGGGGTTACTCTACCCCCTACACATCCCAAACAAGAAAGGAGAAGAATTATCCATGGAATTTATTGAAAGGTTACCCATGTCACATGGGAAGGAAATTTATATTTTCATGATTGTTAGATTAAATAAGTATGCACATTTCATAAGTGTAAAGAAACTTGAATCATCAAAACAAGTTGTTAATGCTTTCTACAAAAATGTTTAGAATTGCATGGATTTCCTAAGGTCATTGCAATTGATAGGTATGAAAAGTTTAAATGTAACTTTTGTAAATATTTTTGTAAACAAAATGGAGTATCTACCAATATGAGTTCATATTACCATGTTATGATCCAATGCCTTAAGAATGATAAAAAATCAATGAATAATAGTCCACTTCGAGGGGGAAACCTTCGTTTACAATATAATCAATGTACAAAATGAGATAAGATGATCCTAAGACTATGTATCCTTGGTGTGTGTGAGAGAGAGAGAGACAAGAGGTGCAATCAAGGGCTCTAGCCTACATACAAATATAACAATAGAAATGTAATAATTTAATATCTAGGGATTAATATGGGATTTTATGCATAACGTGTGTATTTGTCTCAGTGTAACGTTCCCAGACCCATCTCACGAACATTATTGTGCAAAATACTCATAAAAATTTGTTAGCTACTTAAAATTCCTTTATCTTTTAGCTACAAATTAAGACATGATTTAGCTACTATCTATTACAACTAATTACATGCATCTAAAACATACTAAAATATATAAGGAATGCAAGTAACAAATCATTTCAATGGCATATAAATCTATAATGTTCCCAAACAATTTTGCATAGAATATTGAGGTTTTTATGTGTTTTCGCGTTGCGGTATTTCGCCAAACAATTTGCTTGTAGAGTATTTTTGGGTTGTTTATGGTGTGATATTTATGTGTTTTTGTAGCCAATAGTTACATATAACAAATAGATAAGAAGATAACTAAAATTGAGCAAAACCCCATGAAGGACAATACAATAAAATAGCCACAAATTAGATCTGACCTTTATTTATTAAATAAGTCGCTCCATACATGAAATATTCAGATCTGGAAATACATATATCAGATTGGTTCTATGGATGTAGGTAGCTCCAAAAACAAGATAGAACAATGATATGCAGCTACTAAAATTCTCCAAACACCTCCTTAAGTCTAGATCTCCAAAATGGCTATGTTCCTTGACACTGTATGATCACCCTGGCTAGAAAGTGCACCCCACTGGCTGTAGAAACCCAATCAAATTTGAACTCTTCATAAACGGCCTCAAACCCTCTGTAAAATGATGTCAAATTGTAGATCTAAGGATGTAAAACACATGAGAAGAGATCTATTTATTGCAGCAAAAGATTCAACCCTCCAACTGATTGTATCACTAAGTGTCAATGCACCCTCCTTGAGGAATTTCACCCAGCTTCATGGTATGATAAATTTGGAGGATAAGAAACCCCCACAAGTACCAAAGAGAGGCACTCTGATGATGGAAAAGAGCCTCCAATCAATATTTGACCCAAAACCAAGCTCCACAAACCAAATCAAACTCTCCTTTACTAACTGGTGCGCCCTCTCTGCAGAAACCCTCTATGTTGCACCCTCTTTCACTAACTGATGACTAGAATGGATCTAAACTTAGATATAAATTGAAGTATAATGGTAAGGGGGGTATATTTCGCCTCCTTGGCCAATATTGGATCAGGAAAGGTGGAATCTTTCACCACCGAGATGATCTCTAGGGTTTGTTCAGTCAAAACCCTCAAAACCACCAAGTATCATGGGCTCTCTAGAAAGAAGACAGACATCAAAATGATAAACAACAGAATGAGATAATAGAGGCCCCTATCTCTCTTTTATTCCCGGCCCTATTCACCTTTTCCCTCCAAGTGACTTTTAATTTATTTTTATTATTGTTTAATTAAATTACTTTATTAATTAATTGGTCTTTTTGTCTCTAAAAAGTGATTTATTCGTCCATATGGCTTCTCCGGCCATTGAATGTAACTTCTCATGATATAATCCTTTATTTATCTTGCTCCCTATTCCGATGAACTATTACACTAAGAGGTTTCTCCAAGTATTATGCCCATAATTACCATCTTAGTGAAATTAATTAAAATATGACCCATAATAACTCAAAATTATTGAAATCGTTGAAATGCAATCGAACAAGAAATGAACAGAGGTTACAGTCTTTGCTTACCAAAATTGGAACTAACGAATATGAAATTAACAGCCTTCGGAGCCAGGTGAATGAAGGAGTCAAACAACGCTTAGATTTAACTGATGAGCACATTGTAACAGAGTGTTCTCTTCAACAACGGAATGAAATCCTACAAGAGGAGGTGGACAGTACTAAGGGTTTGCTACAAACACAAAATCAGAGACTTCAAGAGTTGGAGATTGCTCTCAACGAGGATATTCAATCCAAAGAAACTCAACTGGTGCTAGAAAATGGAAAATCAAAACCAAATGGTTCGATAGGAACTGGAAAGCCAAAGCTAAATGGTTTGCATCAAAGTGAAAATGGTGTTACTGAAAAAGCAAAACCAAAAACAAAATGTAATGGTGGTATTGAAGAGCGAACAACAAACGGATTGCTCGAAAAGGGAACACCACAAAAGCCAGTACCTGAAAAACTAATATCAACAAAGTCGGTGCCTGAAAACCGAACACCATCAAAACTTGTGCCTGAAAAACAAACACCTAACAAGGTGCCTGGAAATCGAACACTATCAAACAAGGTGCCCGGAAACCGAACACCATCGAAGCTCATGCCTGAAAAACAAACACCAAACAAGGTGCTGGCAACATGAACACCATCCAAGCTCGTGCCTGAAAAACAAACACCAAACAAGGTGCCTGAAAAGCCATGGTGGTGAAGATGACTGTATAGGCATAACCCATTCTTCAAATTTGTTTCTATACCTCAATGTTAAAGTTCACTAGTATTTTTGTGATCAGGCTCAATATTAAAGCTCACTCTCTACAGAGAACTCGAGCGCTCAATATTAAATTTCACTGCTATTTTTGTGATGAAGCTCAATATTAAAGTTCACTCTCTACAGTATAATGTAGAGGTAGTGCATTTTGTCATAGTTATTAGAATCATTGTGTTTCAACACTTTTTTTCTATCATAAGCATTGGCAAATTTCATAAGTGTAAAGAAACTTCAATCATTAAAAAATTAAATGTTATCATCTAACTTAATCATTATAAATATTGAATACTTATACTATAAATGGTGTGATGAGGAAAATGTGTAATTTCTTTCATGTTCAACATGGAGTTGACAGGTGATGCCTCTCCATGCATACACTTCAAAAGATTTGGTGCCTCTCCACCCATGATAGATCTAGAGTTAGATGAGTCTAGTCAGTCTTAAAACATTTAATGATGTTTTCCAATGTCATATGTCACCATGATATAAGGCATTGGCAAGATTTTCATAGCATTAATTTATGATGTTTCTCATTTCTCATTAGTGATTGTTAGAGGAATGATGTTCTAATATAATCATTGTTATGTTCATTATACAATTTAATATAAACATGGTATTGAGAAATTAAATATTTGTGTGGTTCATTTTATAGTTCTTTGTATGTCACAAAGTGGGAAATCAACCAAGAAACCATAATTATAAATATGAAGAACACATGATTTGCTTACAGGCAAAAGATGTGAATAGTTTTTTAGGTGAATAAGGAAATGTATACTCACAAGGAAGAAAAAATTGCTCAAATTAGGTTTTAATGGTATTGAAAAGGAGCATAACCACTTGAAGGAAATATTAAGGACATAGAAAGGGAAAATGATGATAGGTGGATAAGATTAAACAATGCAGTGCTTTATCTACTTGAAGGAAATATTAAGGACATAGAAAGGGAAAATGATGATAGGTGGATAATATTAAACAATGCAGTGCTTTATCTAACAAAGGAAAGAAAATGAAAGTGGGAGGATAGAAAATATAAATATTAAAAATAAAATCATCTTCTACAAAAATTTCATGGAATTGTATGGAATTGCACCTACATCCCTCTTAAAACAAGGACCACTAGAAGCAATATTCTTAGGAGTCATCAACAATTCAATAATTCAAGATAAAGTTTACTAGAAATATTAAAGACAAGAAACAAAAAATGATAATAGGTGGATAAGATTAAACAATGCACTACCATATTTAATAAAGGAAATAAAATGAAAGAGGGAAGAGAGAATATAAATCGTAAAAATGAAATCATCTTCAACAAAAATTCCATGAAATTGTATGGAATTGCACCTACATTGTTCTCAAAACAAAAACTATTAGAAGCAATGTTCTTAGGAGTCATAAACAATTCAAGAATTCAAGGTAAAGTTTACTAAAAATCCTTATATACAACAAAACATGAAAATAGCATCTTAATGACCTAGGACAAGTACTATCTCTTTTAGAGGGAAACCAATTTTATGCAAAAATGCCAAAATGCACATTTGGTATGAAATAAGTAGAATATCTTTGTAATATTGTATCAAAGGAAGGAAACTACTTAGATTTTAACAAATTCAAAGGAATCTTAGAGTGGACCAAGCCTAAAAACATATCCAAATCGAGAGAATTTTTAGGCTTAAGTAATAGGATATGACTAGAAGTTCATAAATAATTACAAGGTTGTTCCTCAGTATGATTGACACATCATTCCAAATTATTTGAAGAACCTATTTCTACTAGAGATAAAAATTATGAATCCACTTTAATATATTTTTGGAATCACTCCAACGCTCCTCAACAAGTAAAAAAAATGCATTTTTTGTTTATATTTCTTTGGATTTGTTTTATATGCATTGTTTGCAATTGTTTTAATAGTTCTTAAAATATAGACGGGTCTATATTTTACTGGATTTGTTTTTGGGTTACAGGGATTGTGCCATGCTTATTTTGGTAGATCTAGACTTGAAGCAAAAAACATTTTTTTAGAGCAAAAAACTTGAAGAAAGATTTGCACCTCAAGAGATTTGATGCCTCTCCACCCATGATAGATTCGGAGTTAAAATTTGATGCCTCATTAGTGATTGTTAGAGGAATGATTTTATGATATAATCATTGTTATGTTCATCATGCAATTTAATATAAACATATTATTGAGAAATTAAATATTTTAGTAGTTCATTTTATAATAGTTCCTTATGCCACAAAGTTGGAAATCAACCAAGAAACCATAATTATAAATATGAAGAACACTTGATTTGCTGAGAAGCAAAATATGTGAATGGGTTTTTAGGTGAATAAGGAAATGAATACCCAAAGGGAAGAAAAAAATTGCTCAAATTAGGTTTTAATGGTATTGAAAAGGAGCATAACCCCTTGAAGGAAATATTAAGGACATAGAAATGGAAAACGATGATAGGTGGATAAGATTAAACAATGCACTACCTTATCTAATAAAGGAAATAAAATGAAAGAGGGAGGAGAGAATATAAATAGCAAAAATGAAATCATCTTCAACAAAAATTTCATGAAATTGTATGGAATTGCACCTACATCCTTCTCAAAACAAGGACCATTAGAAGCAATGTTCTTACCAGTCATAAACAATTCAAGAATTCAAGATAAAGTTTACTAGAAATCTACATATACAACAAAACATGGAAATACCATCTTAATGACCTAGGACAAGTACTATCTCTTTTAGAGGGAAATCAATTTTATGCAAAAATGCACATTTGGTATGAAATAAGTAGAATACCTTCGTAATATTGTATCAAAGGAAGGAATCTACTTAGATTTGAAAAAATTCAAGGTAATCATAGAGGGACCAAGCCTAAAAACATATCCAAATTGAGAGAAATTTTAGGCTATTACTAGAAGTTCATAAATAACTACAATCATTTGAGAACACCACTATCAAACCTACTAAATAAAACTTCATTTCACTAGAATAGTGAAGAAAAAGACTACTTTGAGTCTTTGAAGAAAATTATGCCATTGACAATAGTGTTAGCAATCCCTACTTCATAAAACTTTTTCTAGTAGAATGTGATGTTTAGGGGTTTGGAGTAAGGGTGGTGTGAATACAAGAATGCCGCTCAATAACATTTGAGAGTCAAAATCCCAAGTTAGGAGAAATAATAAGGTACTCTACATATGATAAAGGTACTAATCACAATAGTGTTCAATACACACTACAACAAAAAACAAATAAAGTGGACGAAGAAAACCACCACATTTAATATGGAGATATTACATAAATGGGGAAGGAAAATGCACTAGCTAATGAACTTTCATGAAAGGACTAAGAGGTAGTATCAAATGTAATATTGATTGTGAAATTTCATGAAAGGACTAAGAGATAGTATCAAATGTAACATTGATTGGGCTTCTTGACTAGTTAGATGAAATCTAAGGCAAATATACCAAGGACACTAAATCTCAATCCATACCTAGCATGTAAGGTTCAAAATGAAATATAATATGCAGAAATATGAATATTCAGTAGATATCAATGGAACAACAAAATATTGAGAAGAGCAACACCATAAATAATACCTTTATTCAAAGAAATAAATGTTAACTTGCCTCTTCGAGGGGGCAATCTCTAGCAGACCAGAGTTCTATTCCAATAATTATCAAGACAAGATTTTTCATGCCTCCTACTCTTAGTTATATTAATTCTATCTTTTAAAGAGCATTCTAGATGAAGTTTTTTCTAGAAGTGGAAGCTTCTATTAGGTCTTCTTACATACTATTGGGATTTGAGTGAATTCTTCTTGTACAATTGTATATGGAGAAACACCTGGTCCCCTTCAACAAATAAACATTCATAACGACCCTGATCTTTCTATTGCTTCATGCAGTTTTGAGCCAAGATCAAATTTTCTTTGAGATTATGGAGAATGGTCATGTGGACTATAACATTGAGTTCAACCTCCAGAACCTTGGAGACACCCAACATGTATGAGAGAACCAATGGTGGCTTCTATCTATAGATTGTTTTAAAAGGAGTCATGCAAGTAGGGATGATTTTAGGGGATAAATTTTGCTCATGGGATAATTTTCCATGGTTTTTCCAAAAACGAGATTCGCTATTTTAAAAATGATTCGCCCAAATTCTATAGGACAAAATTATTTTACCTTAAAAATTGCCAAGATTTTATAAAAACTATATAAAATAGTTATAAATTTGAATATTTTTACAAAAACATCGCCAAACATTTATAGTTGACATATGAAGGATTAGCAAGATTCGCCAAGGTTTCTACTGTTACACATCAATATTACTCAATTTGATAAGTGTCCCATGTTCCTCTCAACTGTCGTAAGTGTTGCATGTTCCTTACAACTATCGCAAGTGTCGCAAATGTTGTTCAAGCATACTGTCATGATGATGACACCAAGGAGGCACTTAGAATACCTCAGACACTTGATTTGGAGGAAGGAGAATGATCAACTGAAGTCAAAAAACTCTTGCCATCTGAAAGGAGCTCTTAAATCGGAGTTTTGAAGGAGGGCGCTCCTCTATAACATCCTTAGGAGTGTTGGCGCTCCCCTATAAGGTCTTAGGGAGTGTTATAACAACAAACGACCCCTTTGAAGGAGCGCTATCCATACTTAGAGCGCTGGTGCTCCCCTTGAGCCTCTTAGGGAGCGTTATAGCGCCCTGATGCCCCTTTTGAGGGAGTGTTGTCTAATCTAGGCAGTAGTTGGCCCGTTGAGGAGAATAAGGGGAGGATCTTTCATGTTTGGAAAGCAGTTGCATTTGAATTCTTGGTTCAATCAGAACATCCCTGATCTAAGGAGGGAATTCCTCAACCTACCCTAAAGATACCTCAAGAGGTTAAGTCTCTCTTAACCTATATAAGCAGGCCCTATGATGGTGAAAAGGGGGAAGAATTGCTAGCATGAAACCTATGATCTCATAGGAAACACACTGTAAACTGGAGGAGAGTAATCATTGAAGCTGCTATCATATGGATCGTGCATCTTTCGAGCAAGGGTTAGACAAAGGGGACTTAACGAAGCTGTCACATTCGCATCTACGATTGTAAGTAATTGTTATCATTGTTCTCATTAATATGACACGCTTGGCCTGTTTCTTTCTAGTTTGTGTCTGATCTTACATAAACTTATCTATGGTAGATAGATCTATTTTCAAGCTAATATCAATAGAGTAGGAAGTGGTCGTACTGTTGTTTTGTCTACAGAGCTCATCGAGGAGCGAAAGATTGGAGCTCAACTTGGAGCGTGCAGGGACAAACGTTGATAAAAAGGTACTTTTGTCCTCCTTCCTCCTCATGCATTAGTTTGTATATATTTGAGAGGAAGTCAGTGTCCATGTTAAGCACTTTCTGTCTTAGAGTTAAGAGTCTAGCTCTTTGAGGCGATCTGCTTGTCCGCAGGGAGATTTTCCTACAACAGAAACTGGTGACTCCCAACTCGTGGTCTATCAACTCAATCAAATCTACGCTATTCATAGTCATATCCTGCTACGTCTCCATCTGCAAGTTGATTACATTGAATATAGACACATTCCAAGAGAACTCAATAGTGTTTCGGATTCGTTAGCTAATTACATCATGGATCGATATCTTGCCCATATATAAGATTTAAGGAAAGAAAAATTGTACATCACA
>JASDQU010439212.1:44264-54264 GCA_032191745.1 Picea mariana
TGTTGGGTGAGTTGTAGGGAAGGAAGGTGTTGAGATCAATTCCTACTTCCAAATTTTCCTTCCCTTTTCTATTTTCCCAACTTCTTTTTTTTTCATTTCTTTTCCCCCTTCTATACTTTCCCTTGTTTCCCTTTTCCTTTCCCTTCTTCTATCCCTTTCTAGTTACCATACTTAGTCGCATTTCAAAAATAGACAGGTTCATGGGTAAGCGGATTCACAGGTCTTCATCCCCATCCATTTTCCTATGCCACGAGTTTTTCTGACGACTTTTCTATATTATACTTAGCCTTTTTTTCAACATTGCGGGTTCGTGGGATTGAACTTTCATTCTCCAAGTTCTGCGATCTCCACTTTGGATCCAAAATTCTATGATCCTCATTTCAACCATTAGATTTTTCACGGGTCTTGAGTGCCTAAAAGAATTTTATTTCTCCTACATGCAAGTCCGACTGACCATTGTTCTACACTTGAATTATTTTTTATCATCCACAACCACGGGTTGTCGGGTTCATGAAAACCTCCATATTCAAAATTGTTCTAGTCCATCCCCACCATATTCGTGCTTTTCCCAATATGCATTAAGTATGTTTTAATGCTAATAATTGATCATGCATGATCCAAAAATATCGTCATTAATAGTGAAGG
Organism: Picea mariana; assembly: GCA_032191745.1. NCBI lineage: Eukaryota > Viridiplantae > Streptophyta > Pinopsida > Pinales > Pinaceae > Picea > Picea mariana. The sequence continues at coordinate 44,910 of JASDQU010439212.1, forward strand.
GCTCGAGTTTATTTCTCATTAAATTGCATTAAAGCACTATTTTCCAAAGGATTATACTATTGTCATCTCTCCAAAAAATTCATTTCAAGTAATTATCCAGCTGAAAGAATCCTCTCGTCAACTTATGGAAAAAACAGCTAGACAACAATTTTGTGGAGATACTTTGAATATTTTTGGTCATGAAGACCAGAAATTTCAGTGGGTTAGAGCATATTCATATTACTTAGCTCCTCCTGCACAAAAAGACATAATTTGGACATTCGAAATTTCCCATGTAGGGTGTGTTCCTAAGGTATTCAACTGCAAAGAACTTGTTGTATGGTGTGTTGAGAAGTACGTGTTGAGCTAGAGAATTATACAACTCCAATGTCGTTCCCCCATTTTCCTTTCACCGCAATTGTTTCGCAATATGTTGAAGCTCCCAGAGTGAATACTTACCTTCAAAAGAGAAGAACTTTTCAAGAGAATCACAAAGATATAACTAGAAGGAGGTACAAACGAAGTACAAGGCCCTAAATTAATTCTCAACTCAATGTTTCTAACAAAGAAACAATTTGACGAACAAGTTGAGATATTTAAAGGGTTATTAGCTAAAAATATTTATGGCATACTCAAATATAATGAAGATGAAATAGACAATTGGCTAGTTGATTATTTCGTCAAAAATCAAGATATTGAGGAAGTAGTATCTCTAATAGAAATTGATAGAAATGATCTCTCTAATATAAATTTATGTCAACTAGTTGAACAACAATGGTCAACATAGCTCATCTGGTGCATCAGGATTCTCTACAATCCGCTTGTCAATATCACCTATGCTTTCTCGGATTGTTTTCAATTGAGTGATTTTTTTCTTGTACTTGACTATTTTTATCTATATTTGTGGTTGATACTTGTTGAAAGAGGTGTAAGTGAGCATACATATATATAATGGCCTCTTTCGGTTCTTTCCTAACTTTATCAACACTAGATTTGAAAATTTTCATATTGCTTTCATCAACTTTTACTTGCTGGAGTCTTTCTTCCAGTTCCCTGATTCTTTCCTCTTTCTCCTGATTTTGTTGGCATAACCTTGTAATATTGTCTTCATTGGCGCTCATGAATGTGGTGTTAGTTATAGAAGTGCCTATGGGATTTTCCCTAACATCCTCTATTATGCGAACTTGTGTAAGGACGAACATTGGCATCCCTTGAGTTGTTGGCACTTTCTTTATTTTTTCTCACATGATCTTCTCAGACTTGTTGTCATAAGTGAATCTTCTCAAGTTTGGGACCTCACTTGGTTCAAATGGATCCCAAAACCCTATTCCTATATTGTTGAAGGGTGCCTCTATGCGAGTGTCTACTATTGAAACTTCTAAGATATATGTATCCATTGGTCGAGTGCCATCATTTCTTGTCTCAACATCTTTCTTCTTCCTCTCTTCTTCAACTATCTTATCAACTACCTGATTGGTTTCTTTTTCCATAACTTCTCTTGCTTCTATTGTTTCCTTTTCTGCTGGATCTTTCTGCTCAATCTCCCTTTGTGTTTCTTCTTTTGCTTCTGACTCAGCCTTGGATTTCTTTTCTTCCAGATTTTGCTTTTTCTTGGAAGCATCATTGTTTTTTCTTGAAAACCTTTTCTTTACCTATTATTTTCTTATCTATTGGTGTTTCTTCTTCTCCTTATATCAATCCCAAGTGTACAGAGGTGAAGGTGGGGGATGATATTCCTGATGCTCCTCCTGCTTCTTTTTTCTTGGCTTCATATTTTTATCTTTCTTCGCCTGCAATCCTCCATATAGGATGACATTTTATTTAGAATATAACATCATCATAGGTTTGTGCATTTCGATGCACTTATTATTCATCCAAAATATTTGTCGTGTACTCCGAAGGCAAGCCTATTTTATTGAAATGGTATTTTACAACTCCTTTAGGGTCACGTCTTGCAAATATTTCCTCTCCAAAATTATATGAGAGAAAGATATTTACTTTATCCTGTGCTTGCTTGGTGTTGGAGAATGAGTAGAGCCCAATATATAGTGGAAGTGGGGGTCAGATTTACTTCTTTCCTCGATAGATCACCCCTCCTACTCCATATGTTATTGCCTGATATGCCACTTTCTAGAGTACTAATTTATTTAGTAAAAAATTGGGGAGAAGATGGGGGGGTTTATTGGCACTGTAAACTCTGATATAGGTACCATTCCCCATAAGGTACCAATCCCCAATCCTCTTTATGAAAACTATCTCTTTGTGGGTCATATATGGGGATTTTTTGCAGAATATAAATTCATATAGAGGGGCCATAAAATGTTCACAGATATTCTGATAATATGTTATGTATTTATGCTCCCATAGAACTTTGCAGTAAACATGAATGGTCTCAGCTGAGGGTTTCCATTTCCATCCCATGTTCGGGTACTCGTCGGAGATGCACATGATATCCAAGGGGTAGGAAGACATGTGGAAACTTGGAAAATTTCCCAGTTGAGATTCTACCACTACAGTTATGGCGACCATCAGGTTGGTTGACACGATGTCATCCCAATAGAATGACAATCCTTCATCTATGCACTAATAAATTAGTGACATGTAAGACAAGGGGAACTGAGAAGCATCTGGTTCCCCATATAACCTGCACAACATGACCACCGTTTATTGATAAGGATTCTTTAATGTTCTCATGGGATAGCCTCCCTTGGGTCTATTCTTGAAATTATTTTCTACCTTGTACCATCTGGGGAACATATCTTTGAGTGTGTATTCAAACTCATCGAGGAGTTTTTTGTCCAACTTTTTAATCCCCTTCTAAATGTGATAGAATTTTTCTAGTTATTTTGTTTGAAACAATCTTATGGGTTCTTTCCTAGAATTATAAACATATTTGTCTTTCAAATATATAATTTTTAGGATCTGGGTGATGGAATCTGTACAAGGGAATATAGCTGCATAGGTTGCTACCCTAAACATTTCATATTGTTTGATGTTCTTGAATATTTTTAATTCATCCTGATCCTCTGTGTCGATGGAGAAGTTTTTCTTTTTGAACATATGGTATAGATTTCCCCATATGAGTGTTTATCCTTCCTTTTCTAGAAGTCCAGAGGTGTCATCGTACATATCTCCAACCACTTCTAGTTCATCTTGAGCTTGTCGACCTCTGACATAGGCCTCGGTGTTTGGAACTTTACTCATTTCCCTTCTCTTATGAGACATGCCTAAACCTGTCAAGAAAACATAGGGTCAGTATGAACACAAAACCATAATGACATAAAAACTTATCAAGTGTACTCAAGTACCGAAGGATTCACTCAAGTTGATGTTGGGTGGAAGGTCATCATCTGAAGATGATAAACGATGGATCGAGGGCTTACCCTAAACCTAGATTGAAAATGGTGGATCGAGGATTTACCTGGAGTTTTAGTGACATGTGGATGGTCGTGATCCTCAAGGATTCCCCTGTTGGGACTCGGTGCACTCTTTCTTGGGAAAAATATTCCTCTCCTTGGATCTCAATGGGATAGTGAGAATAACATAAGCAAGGTATTTATAATTTGGGAGAAATCAATATTGAATGTGGGTAGGTGGCATCAAAATCAATGAATTTTAGGTTAAGTCCTCCGATGCACATCGGAAGACTTCATGGGAAGTCCTCTGATGTGCATCGGAGGACTTATCACCAAGTGTGTCCAATTCTATAAGAGCAAGTGAAGAAATTTTTTCTAAGGAAACCAGAGGAGTTGGAGTTAACTCTTCTTATTGCATAAAATGAGTTGCAGTTAACTTATGTGATTGAAAGGTTGATCGGAGGGAAAGAAAATAAATTGATAGAGATCATTGATGGATTTAGGAGAAACTACTCTGATGCACATCATAGGAGTTTAAGGTTACTCCTCTAATGTACATTGGAGGATTTTTAATCAACTTTTCCGAAAAATAAAAAAGACACGACCTTAAAAATTTCTAAGTGCTTCCAATTTGAGGGATGAAATATTAGGAAAGTTGAGGCTTGAGGAATAATTTTTTGTAGCAATATGAATAAACCAAAGGTTTTTTTTTAAAGTTAAAAAAATACAAGGGGCCCCATTTTCTTGAGTATTATGGAGATAAATTTCAAGAGAATTGAGGGTTGTAGTACCTGGCACAACAAATGCTGACACACTAAGAGAAACCTTGAATATATGTAAAATGGTATCCATAAACATATTTTTGGGGGAAGGGTCGTTATCATTCTCATGCCAGTAAAGAAAGAATAGGCCCCATATATTATATTTTTACAAGATAAAGTTTAGATGATACAAAGAGGAGATTAGAACCATACCTCAAACTAGATTATTGTTCATTTATTTCTTATTCATATAATGGATTATAATAAGGAAAGGCATAAGGCGTATTATGGAGAAATAAACACTAGGAATGTTCAAAATTCAAGTTATGGTGCATTTCTCTGGTGTTTCTTTGTTGTTACCGAGGGTCCATAGCCCTGATAGAGTCACCCTAGTCTCACAATACTTTCTCTATTGCCAATGAGCATACATAGCCTCAACGAAGACACTTGCATGTCACATATGATCTGTAATTCCTTTCCCCAAGCCTTTAACTTTTTATAAAATTTGATTCTCGTTTTTTAGAGAGAGGTGGATGGGGGGATTCCAGTCATCCTTTAAAGGAACTAGGGATGACACTTGTGATAGTGATATTTTCTCACTTGATTATAGACAAGAGAAATCCCTGAGTAACAGTCTCTGGAATACTATATATGTCTCTCCTATATCATTTCCTTCTAGTCCACACAATACATCGATATGTTCTTAGGTAAGGTCCATGGTTCCTTGCTTCGTTGTACTATTCTAGTATATTGATAAGCTATGTTCCTCTACTAGATATGACTTCGTGTAGCGCATGAAAAAGTTGTATGATTAATAAATGATGTGTTTGGAAGCCATGTCACAAAGTTATTAGGTTATCGACACAAAATGTGTTATTATTTAGAAGCATAACCAAGACTGAGCTATCAAAATTTTGAGAAACCCGAGATGACAATTTTCAAGAAGAAAAACAAAAAGGATCTGAAAATCCAACAAAATAGAAATTGTTGAAAAAGAAAACAAAAAAAAGTAAAAGTTGAGTGAGAAATAAAAGATGAAAATTAGGATTTTATTTATGTACAAAGGAGGAGTAACCACAAAGGTAAGATGATGTAGTGCTTGAGAATCTGGCCATTAATAGGGCATAGTTCAACTTCCCCTTGAAGGTTTTGTAACCGGTAAGTACCCTCACTAATGTTCTCCTTGATAACGTAGGGCCCAAGCCATAATTGTTGGAATTTCAAATGCTTCCCTTTATTTTCATGTGGTTTGTCCCACTTGAGTACAAAATACCCAACTTGGAATTATTTCTCACCAACATATTTCTTATCAAAACAATGTTTAACGGTGCTATAGCGGGAAAACCCCCCTATGGACTACACTAGGGTTCAACATGTAGGCATATCTAACCATCTAAAGTCTCCTACCTTTAAAAACTACCCTGACAATAACCCACATTCATTCATAAAATACAAAGTATAAGGATTCGGTAACTCTACCTTAAACTCTGTGTCCAGTGTCAATCCTTTTGCATTGGGTTGTTCCTCGACTGCAAATATCCTCCCAAGGCCGACCTGCATTCACCAAAAGACAAACAAGAAACTACGAACATGCATATTATATATTAATTAGTGGGTTAGATGTCATAATCAAATATAAATCAAACATAAAGATTGAACACATCATATGGTGGGACAAAAAAATTACTTCTTTATATTAATCTCACAAAGTCACTTACAAATGAGATCGGAAACTACTCCTTGAACCTGGTCCAGGCTCCTCTTCACCCAGCTCCAACTGCTTCCACGTATATTTCTCCTCTCACAATTCTCTCTAGGGAAATGGCATAAGCTTATGAATGAGGAAAAAAGGAAAGAATAGGGAATTCTAGCTCAAAACTCACAATGTGGCTGCAAATTCTTGGGGCAAGGGGGGGAAGTGAAATGGGCAGAGTTTCACTGTTCTTATGATTCTCTTTTGAATGAGACCCCAACACCTCCTTTTATATGAAAAAAAGGATGGTTATTCGATTGGATGACATGCTATAGGTGGTGGGACAGTTGGAAAACTACCCAATAGCCCGTAATCTCAACGAATTCCTTGCAACTTTTTAATTTTTACAACTTTTGTGAGTATACGCGGGCTTTAATGGTGCAAATAGTGTACGTATGCAAGTTGTAATGGTGAAACAAGTGTGTGTACACAGGCAGTAATGGTGCAGTGTGCGTACATCTTCAAAAATGTGGTTTTTAAGAAGATTTGCTTAGTGATGGCTTGGCAAAAATAACAAGTAATATGGCCTGATGCTAGGTATGCATGTATGGTGCAATTTAGGGTTATAACAAACGATCTATTGATGAGTCTCAATATTTCCTTTAGCTTTGGAAACATTTTCTTCTAAGTTTAGCAAGGTATTGATACATCGTTGAATGACGGGACATTCTCTTCCCTGATACTGTTGGATGAGTTGTAGGGAAGGAAGGTGATGATATTAATTATTGCTTCCAAAATTTCCTTCCTTTTTCTATTTTCCCAACTTCTTTTTATTCCATTTCTTTTCCCTCTTCTATAATTTCCCTTGTTTCCCTTTTCCTTTATTCCCTTCTTCTATCCCTTTCTAGTTACCATACTTAGTCGCATTTAAAAAATCGATGGGTTCATGGGTAGGAGGATTCGTGGGTGCTCATCCCCATCCATTTTCATCTACCAAAAGTCCGTATGACCACCTTTCTATATTATACTTAACTTTTTTTTCAACATCGCGGGTTCGTGAGGTCAAACTTTCGTTATCCAAGTTCCACGATTTCCACTTTGCACCCAAAATTTTGTGATCCTCATTTCAACCATTATACTTGGCACGAGTCTTGAGTCCCTAAAATCATTTTATTTTTCCTCAATGCAAGTACGACCAACCATAGTTCTACAATTGACTTATTTTTTAACATCCACAACCGCGGGTTGGTGGGTTCTCGGGTTCCCTGGTTGGTGAGTTCATGAAAAACTCCATATTCAAAACTGTTCTAGTCCATCCCCTCCATCTTCATGCTTTCCCCAATATGCATTAAGTATGGTTTAATGCTAATAATTGATCATGCAGGCTCCAAAAATATCATCACTAATAGTGAAGAGCTCGAGGATATTTCTCATTAAATTGAATTAAAGCACTATTTTCCAAAGGATTATATTATTGTCATCTCTCCGAAAAATTAATTTCAAGTTATTATCCAGCTGAAAGAATACTCTCGTCTAACTATGGCAGCAGAAGCTAGACAACAATTCTATGGAGATACATTGAATATTTTTTGTCTTGAAGACCAAAACTTTCAGTGGTCTAAAGCATATTCATATTCCTCATCTCCTCCTGCACAAAAAGACGTAATCTAAACATCTAGAATTTCCCGCACAGGTTGTGTTCCTGAGGTATTCGACTGCAAAGAAATTGATGCATGGTGTGATGAGAAGTACATGTCGAGCCATAGAATTATATAACTCCAAGATCTTTCGCCCATTTCCCTTTCACCTCAATTTTTTTGCAATATGTTGAAGCTCCTAGAGCCAACACTTACCTTCAAAAGGGAAGAAATGTTGAAGAGACTAATGGAGATAGACCTAGAAGGAGGTACTAATGGAGTACAAGACCCTAAATTAATTCTCAACTCAATGTTTCTAACAAAGAAACAATTTTACAAACAAGTTGATATATTTAAAGGGTTATTAGTTGAAAATTTGTATGGCATGCTTGAATATAATGAATATGAAATAGGCAATTGGCTAGTTAATTATTCCATGAAAAATAAATATATTGAGGAAACATTACATGGTATTTATCTTGAAATAAATGTCGCACCAATGAAAAGTTATATTGAAGATTGGTTCAACAAGGAAATCGACAAATTAACCAAAGAAGGGAAAGAAACAGTTGAGACGGTTCTTGTAACCGTCAATGAAGACAACAAAAGGAAAACAACAAGCAGGTTAAGACACGAGAGACCATCATAGTAATTTCACTCTAATCACATTTTTATTTCTTTATCAGCTTTTCATCCAGTTACTCTGCTTCCTTGACTAGAGAGGTTTAACTGGAAACTAATAACTTCTCCCTGTCTTCTTTCAGGTCTTTCTACTTTGCATCTCCCACCATTCTCTTTCTATAGCTTTATTCTTGTTCATATTTTCTTTATGGTCCATGGGAGCCCCAATCCCAGTCCTAAGGACAAATGGATTTAAATTTCAAAGCTTCATAACAAACTATATATCTTTTCCGAAATCCCAAGAGAACTATTTCAGGATCAGTTTTGACTATACTTTGTAACTCTAAGTTTTGAGTATAAATTATTTGAGATTGATCTATCATTATATTTATTTGAGCTCCCCCTATTTTACTATATTAAATTTATCTTATGCATGTCTACCATCTTTTTTTATTTTATGTGATCATAAATATTTAGTTTAACTATGATGGATGTGAGGAAACTTTGTCTATATCTTTCAAATGTATGAAGTGTGCGGTTCCTGGTCATTTCTTAAGAACTCTCTGAAAATAAAAACAAAATATTTACTTTCTTTTTGTTTTTTCTTGCAATCTTTATATTTATTTGATTATCAAGATGGACTTCTACAAAGTCCCATATTTTAAAAATCTAGAGTCCCAAGACAATCTTAAAATAAAAGAGGAGTACCACCTCTATAAAACAACAGAGGGATTTGTATCCCCGTGAGGTTTCCGTTTCGGTCCTAATGGATTCAAGCGACAATATTTATGGTGACTCCACTAGGGAACGATTTATTTTTAAGATATTTGAGAAACCAAAAATCTACATGGCTCAAAGTTTCGAGAAGAATATTCAACAAAATTGTTGCTTATTTTAAGCACGGATCACCTTTTTTGTAATTTCAAAAAGAAACGAGAAGCACCAAAGATTCGGGAGAATGAACTCCCTGGAAACTCCATAGAAAAAATTCAAAATAAATGGTTTTATTCATGTCACAATGCTTCTTTATATTCTTCATCAAGCCCATCAATGGCTTTGCAAGACTCAGAAAAAGGGAGAAATACTCAAAGAAGGAGGCGATTTCATAATACCCCTTTAAATCTACCAGAAATAGACTTTCAAATGCTCAATATTCCTATTGAAATTTTTTCCACATTCTTTAGGGATGCTTCAAAAAATGCAGAGAAACACTTGGTTAATTTTAAAGGTACATGTTATGATTTGAACCTCACTGAACACAATGTTACATGTAGATTATTCCTACAAACTCCACGAGAGGATGCTCTT